>NIUQ01000372.1:0-53237 GCA_002796945.1 Plectus sambesii
AAAGCTGCAGAGCAAGGTGATGCGATTGCACAAAGTAATCTGGGATTTATGTTCCATGAGGGGCGAAGCGTTCCTCAATCGAACGATGAAGCTTTTAAATGGTACAAGAAATCCTCTGATCAAGGCAGTTTGATCGAACAAAGTTTACTTGGATTGAGGTTTCTTGAGGGACGGACAGTATTTAATCGCAAGAAGATGCGCTGAATTGGCTCAAGATTGCCGTAAAAGATGAATACAACGGCATAAAGTAAAATTTTAATAAATACTGGCGATGCGACATTTCTTATTTGATGATCAAGTTAATTGGTGTAGCAATATCGCAGATTATCGAAAGCGTTTATTAAGCTTAATCCTTACAGGAGTATGATAAGAACCGGCGTTTACGTGCTATTGAACTGTTCTTGTGCTGCTTGTGATATTTTGGCGCATTTCGGTCGTTCATTTTTCTTTTAGTAAGATTTTAGTAGACGGTTTTCAGACGTTTGACTGAGATGTAATTCCGACCAACTATGAGCCTAAGGATACCCCATTGTAGTATTATCCTGTTACGTTTAATTTTACTTAGATAACTTCAACAACAGGATGGCTTCAATTAGCTATATAAAACCGCTTGCAATAAAGTTAAAAAAGAGAGAATAAAGATAAAACTGAAATTATGTTAACGCAGTCTCAGACTTTTTGCCACCAGTATATGCATATCTGCGCGTTATTTCGAAACACCTTTGTAAACCATCGCAATACCGCTGGTCGCCTAACAAATAGTTTTTTTTGCAACCCCAATGCCAATGTAAATTATAAAACGCTTGATTTATTCAATTCGAAATGGGCAAGTATTGCAGTTTCTCACAAAGCATCAAAAAACAGACGAACGAACGTAAAGATTTAACGACGGATTGCATCCATCCCAGTAAGACAGTACCACCAAGAAAGCGCGCCATCATCTCAGAAGAGTACAGAGAATAAAGCTCTGCTAACCCAAAACTCTGCGCAAACACATAATCGCTACTACTCACAGAAGACGGAGCAAAGCCAAACGACCAGACTCTGGCATGTACGAGACGAAATTACGCGAACAATACAATCAAGTATTGACAAGTCAATATTTTGATCGCACAAGATCAGGCACTAGAAACAAACGATAAAATCATCACATCGATTATCTACATAGTCGAAAAGTTTCGTTCAAAACAACGCCTATAGACATAGAATACATTTTCAACATTCTAGAAATGCACGCAGAGCTTGTCATACTATTTGCCAACAAGGCTTTATTTATTCTTTCACTTTTGAATTGCAAATCCAGAACGGCCTGTTGAAAGTTGGAATGATCCCGCGTCTTCAGTTTCAAATCGCACGCAAAAACTACGATTGACGATTGTTTAGTAGGGCTACTAAATAATCGATAGTCTATAATCGTATCTTTTGCTTTCATAACCTTATCGCATCAAAGCGATAATCATTTTGAAGCTGAATCCATGGAATCTTTTCAACCGTAAACAGACGTTGAGTTTTTCAAGTAACCTCGACGCCCATTAAAAGTTCTCTGAACTGCCAGACCGAAGCACAAGAGCAAATAATACATTCTCGGTAGTCGCTTTGCAATCTCGAGCGAACTTGAGGAAAATTCGGAGGATGTTGGACAGCTTTCGTCAGAAGATGAAGAAAGCGTCATCACATTGTTTTCCGGGAGGAACAGAGGCGACGAATGAGCAAGCCGAGTCGACCGGTCTCTCGGAGCTGCTCCTGGTACTTCTTGACGGTCTCTTGAAGCAACGCCCGCGTCTCTTGAAGCCGCGCGTCGACCAAAACGTTCTCTACTTGCAGTCGCTCCATCTCCGATCCAACCGATGTTTCCACTGCTGCTAAAAGTGTATAGTAAGATTCGGTTATAGTAGAAATTGGATAAGTGCTACAATTTTTCGATCAATTTGCGCACGCAAAAACCAAGAAACCACTATTATTCTAGCTGAAAGATAGTGTTCAAGCATTAAAAGCAAGCCATCTCTGCCAACTATGATGCCTGGCTCGATTTCTTGCAACTAATCGAAATATTTAGACATATATAGATTCATAAGTTTCCAGTCGGGAGCCGAAACAAGTGAAAAACTCCCTGAGCGCAATTGTTCACGACGCAGAAGTGTTTTCCTACCTGCTTCGTAATAGGCGGCATTGGCCGATTTAGAATTGCGGCCAGCAACGGCGGCGGCGACGGGGAGCCATTCTCCATTAAGCGCGGCGGCGGCGGCGATGTTGAAGGTATTTGGAGCGCAACGCCGGCGAATCTCCTGCGAACTGCTGACGGTCATGCACAGGCGAAGATCGGTCAATCGCTGCCGGGCCAGGCCGAGTTTACGACGCATTTTTCCATTCTCGCGCTTTAACAAATTCGCGTCCTGCAAAGAATATGCGCTGTTTAAATGAACGGTTCGACTAGAACATGATTCATAGGCAGTACTGTGTGAAGAGAGATGAGAGTTTGAGATGAGAATTTTAGTTAAATGATATACCTATATAAGTTCATATATTTTTACTTTTAAATAAGAATACATTGCAGTTCAAAGAAGGCGTTTTATCGAATCAAAAAGGACAATCTCTATATTGATTTGATTTGAAAAACGTCCTCTTCGAATTATATAATGTTCTTGTTAAAGTAAAAATAGTATACTAACAAGATCACCAAAACAGGCTGTAAAAACTAAATGACAGGCAATACGAGCCAGTTTCATTCGAGAGCGTAGAAAAGAGGGATTACCTCGAGACTTTCAGCGCTGGAGCCGAGATCCTCGACGCCGCTCTCGAAAGCCGAGTCGCTCTGAACGGCCAGCTCAATGTCCTTGATCCTCGATTCGACCAGCTCGCACTTGGCGCAACGCGACGGGCGGACATTACCGCCATCGGCGTCGACAACGAAGTGATTGAATCGACTCGCTAAAGACGTCGTCGGGGTGGTGGAGATCGAGATGAGCGTCTCGTTAGTCTGGACGGTAGAGTCGGCGACAGTCGTCGGAAAGGAGAGAGAAGAGGGAAAGACGAGTGGCAAATCGTCCTCGTCGGTCTGAGTATTCGCTTCGCCGAAGAGGACGGGGGGTCGATCGCCGCGGGCGGAATCGGTCGAGGAGGAGCGGATCGACGCCAAGTCGGCGCGCAGGTTCTGGCACTCCGTCCTCGTCTCGTCGAGCAGCGCCGTTTGTTCGTCCGCTCGTCTTCTCATCTGTAGTCAAAGTTTTTCATCAGCGACCGATTCCACATAGTTGTAATGATTACGCCTATTGCGGATACTATCGCACAAAGCGCTCTCATTGGTCAGTTATGACGTAAGCGTCAAGGATTTCCCTCTCACTACGTCACGCCTGACCAATGAGCGTGCTTCCCGCATTTTCCTGCATTTGCAATCGCGAATGGTAATATATTTCCTGCAGCAGTCGTCCTCGCGAACAATCTTTACGTAAATGCAGACTGACACTTTATTCATTACACCTCCGAATTCATTAAAGCCCTCGCAGCTTCACAGCGTAACAGCGTCGCGCCGTTTAGCGTACCGCAAAAAGCGGAGGCTAACGACCCGACGCAGTCGACGAGAAAGAGAACCACCGCCACCAACCTCCTCAATCTGCGACGCGTGTCGCGCGGTCATCCGCTGTTTTTCATTTTCCAGAGATTCGCACAACTTTGCTCGCTCGTTCTGCAGCCCGTCGAGGAAGTCGTCCCGGTCGCGCGCCAACTTTGCTCGCTCGCGGTTTCTGCAAACAGAGAACTATCATTTTGCGTCTTTTGGCAGTTGAGTAGGGCCTTTGCGGTTAAATTAAAATTATTTTAAAAATTTACTAAGAATGAGACGTGTTTTTGAAAAGAATTCAAAAATAACCCAACCCAGGCATCAAATGAAAAACTGTCGATTGAACGATGGACGGTATCATTTCTGCCAAGTCGAAAGATGATTTCAGCAGCAAAGAAAAATAAAACGAACTTGTAGTCATCAAGCAGAGCGTAGAACAGCTTGCTCAGCCGAGGCGGCAGGTCCTCGGCGGTGCTCCAGGCCTTCTGCTGATCGAGTTGCTTGCGCAACTCGGCCAACTGTCGATCGCATTCATGTCGAATCTCCTCAATCTTTGTCTCATAACCGTTCCTTTGGCCGTTTAAGGAAGACTCCAGCACCTATACATTCACTCACTTATACCCTCCGTTTTTTATTCATCGCATGCAAGCCTACCTTAAGCTGCTTCGTTAGCTCCGCCACTTTATCTTGACTACCACGACTATTCACCGACTCGACCGACGAAGACATTCTTGTTCGACGCAGTTCCATGTTAAAGTCCTCCTGGAAAATAATAAGCATTCTATCTGTCAAAATCGATTATTAAAACCCTTCAATCGGTGTTGCAAATTCCAAATTAGCATACCAAACCCCAATGAATAAAATAGAGATTTGGTCCTAGAAAGAAAAATACAGTAAGAAACGACCTTACCTGCAGCCTGCTCATCATAGCCATCTTTTCTTCGGCGAACGCGCGTTCCAGGGCGTTTCGCTCGGACGCCCATCTAATCTCCATCTCCCGCTTCTCTCTTTCGCATCTGAAAATTCATTGATAAATGGAACAAATAGCGACAACTTTGTGTTTTGAACACATCTAAATGTGCTTCTGAGAAAAAGACACTCGCGTCAGGCAACTACGGTATGGTATTGTGCAAAAAATGGAACCTATTTTTTGCTAATTTGTTGGTGTTTTCGACAAAAAACTCGGTTAAAAACGTAGCTCACCGCAGCTTTATCGTGATTATCAGTACCTTTATAACCCAAGTTTCTAAAATAGAATCCAGTTCAGCTAAATATGGTACACCCTATCGTTAAAAATAACGTAGTTCTATAAAACATATTTAACATCCGAGTTAGCGGTAGCTAAAAACCCGAAATCATTCAAAAAAATTGCCCCCAGTTTAGCTGCGGTTGCAAAACGCTTCGCGGCCGAAGAACAAACAAACACGCCAAAAAACAGGATATATGAACGGGGAACGATGAGAGACTATCGCAACGGCGGTGGCATAATACGCCCCCTATGAACAGCGTACGCTGAAGCGATCGTATTTTCATCAGCACCGATTCAGCCATATCGCTGCCAGCCGGGTAAACGCCAGACGCGGGCAGAAAATCTACTGCCAAGCCAGATGTCGCCACGCATCAAAGCGGACAGCAGAGAATTGTGTATTCTGAACAGCGTGCGCAGAGCCGGTTACAGGCTAGACAGGACAAAATTGGAATAGGCCTCCAATTACGCCGTGTCGAGTGGAATTTTGAGGGTCCTCGTCCGAGAAAAACTCGAATCGACACCGACGGAGTTATGCTCGCCGAAAAAACTGCACTCGCGTAATAAAAAGCCTATTCAGCCAATCAAAAGAAGAATTATTGCGTAATGCAGTTCAACCACCTCTCTGCGAACGCGGCCAGACAGTCCCAAACAGCCGATTTAGTCTAGACTCGTAAAATCTCCGTCAGAAACAAGCAAACACAGTTTCGGTCTCGTAACGACGAGGTACTAGCGAGATGCTCCACTAATCGCTTAGCTAACTCGCTCTTCCCGCTACGTTTCCTTGACACACAGCGCTTCTCGCAGAACAAAAAGCACGCAGCCAAACTCGGTGCTAAAGTGGTTGTTTTACATTGCGTACTTTATCCCAGACAAAATGCCTTAGTTGTGTGATTACGAACGAAGAAATTTCGAGTAAAGCACGAGCTAGTAGCGAGAGCGTTCGAAAAAGAAAGAAAGTAAAGCATCGACTGACTTTTCCATTATTAGCCGCTCCTGCGCCCGAAGTGCGTCGTCCATTTGGCGTTTACTCGACTGTACAACCAGCTGGAGCTCTTTTTGACCGTCCTCACGCGCTCTGAGCACTTCGCGATTTGTTCGCGTCAGAATCTGAGACTTTTCTTGAGCAAACGCTTCCTCCACCCCCGCAAATTCCAGCTGAAATACCGTACATCTCTATGCGTGCATAATTGACCATCATCGGCAAACGCCGCCCATCACCCCCTGGCTGGATGAATTTTAAATGTATCTATCTCACCCTTCCATATTCAATGAGTTCCCATATCGCGCTAAAAAGGAATATTTATTTTTAGCGAAAGCCAAAAATTCTCACATTTATTTACCAAGTCTAAAGCCAAATATTTATTTGAAAGTAAACAATCTTCGCAATTACAATAAACAGCAAACCCCTCTATTTATAAACCCAGCCCAATTCGCCAATAAATCGGCCAACAGAAACGAAAATTGCATACCTGCGCCTCGTGTTGTAGTTGCTTTCTAAGCGTAGCTTTCAGCTGTACACCACTAACACCACTAATACTGCGGTCGAGATGGAAAGATGCTGTGGGCTCGAGACCTTCAAAGCAAAGAAAAATAGAAAATGGTCACGAATTGTCGGGATTCACTGCTGACAGCAGTCAGTACATTCGACGCGCCATATGAGAGCCAACAACGACAGGGAAGCGTGCAGGGCTCGGCGGGGAGAGAACTGACGCCCGTCCGCCTAGACACTCGGCATCATCTCAATCCAATCATCATGAATCATTCAAAAGAAATAGCGTGGGCTCGATCGGCCGGAATAAAGCGCGCTAGAGCGACCCATCCAATCGACACTTCCATTTCCAAAAAATGCTCCAAAAAACGACAAACAGCCAACACCCGCCAAATTTGGACAATATTTTCGATTTATTTTCCCATATAAATCAGTTGGCGTGCTAGCGTACTGTTTCTGCGATTGCGATGGAATTACGAATGACCGGTCGTTCAATGCGGCGTTAAATCAGAGCCGCGGGCCAACCAACGAACCGAAATGTAAACAATGAAACCAAATCGGACATGTCTGTTTGTTACAGCACGCGTGCATGCAAATGCCCCCCGTTGTGCCATGCGGTCGAACAAAACGAGTCGACGGGCGGAAGGCGGGGGAGGGACATTTTGTTCCGGCGGCGGTCGATTGGTGGGCGCATCGTTGCGCGCGACCTTCCCCTATATGCCCCCTGAGAAAAAGCGCCGCCTTTCAAATTCATTCGANTCCATGGTCTTCTGGCTGCCTTCCAACTCCTCGATGAGCATGGAGCGTCGGCGGTCGGCGGCGACGAGTTCCCGATGCAAATGGTCGGATTTGCATTTGGCGTCCATCAACGCCGACCTACAGCCGATTATGGGTTAACCACCGCATAGACACGCGCGTAAAGCGGCGGCCGCTACACCGCTCGCCAACTGATCGCGTGTGGCGAGTAAACGAGCCGTCGCCCACAACCGCCGAAAAAAACCGGCCAGCCGGCACTCCCCGAGACCGTCAAATAGGCGAGTCGCCCCGCTATGCGCATAGCGGCTACCAACTACATCGTTACATCAGGACATGGGCTTTGACAGTGGCTAAAACATCGGTACTCCCCCACCCGCGCGTCATTCGTCTCGCATGAGCGCGTCAGCCGAGCCGACGACAGATTGCAAACGATTCGACCCGCCGCCAAACGAATCGAGGCGCAAATACGAACGGCGGCAGTGGCGGCGGCTGCGAAATGGGGAAGGGAGGAAGGGGTGGAAATTGAGCAAACAAACTGCTTCGTTCACGCGCCGGCTTACCTGAGGTGGTCGCGTTCGGCCTTGAAGGAAAGAGCGGCGGCCATGAGGATGGGGGAGGAGGCGACGGCCTCCATGAGGTCGTGGTCGAGCATGGCGGAGAGGAGGAGAGCGTTCGTCTCGCCGTCGTCGATGCGCAGTTGCTGTAACGAAAGTCGTTCGTCATCCACTACGCGTCGGACCGCACCGCATCGCGGCGCGGCCACCACTCGAAATGCCCGTTGGACACGCCACAACAAATACCTTGAGCACTTGACGGCCGATGTCCACGTCCAGCCCCGCTCGCGACCACAACTCCACTAGCGCCGACGTCTGCACAATACTGCAAACAACCGATGATTGATGGCTATCCGCTGCTCAGGCCGGGGTGGAGCGCGAATTACAAACACTCGAGGGAATTGTCTCTCGCGGCGGGAGTTCTTGCCGCGCGGCTTTTTCGATCATTTGAATTTGTCGAGGTCGAAAAACATCTGCCTCATCGCCGTGCTGTGTGTTACACGATCTTTAGTGCACTTGCGCACTTATAGAAGCAATCATTTCTCAAGCCATATCCCCGCGTCATAATTTGGCTCGGTAAATTTATCGCAGCAGTTAAAATAAACTGCCGAATCGCCAAGATTAATGGCGACTGGCGCGGTGAATCACAAGTCGCGACATATGTCTCGACCGGCGACTGAAGGCGAAAAAATAATGAGACATTGCCTATGTATGATATTTGGACCTGATTAGTACTCGCGGCGTGGGGAAAACAAAGTGATCGCGTCAATTATGCACAAGCAATATATTAACGTCGCGGTGCCCCGTGACATACCCCGTATTGTTGCTGTCGATGGCTTGGAAGAGGTTGAGGGCCGAGTCGCCGCCGACAGAGACAAAGTTCTCTTCGGGGGATCGTCGAAGGCGAACAGTGACGTCATGGGGGAATTTAGAGGAGCCGTTGGGGGCGTTGTCGTTGGCGATGGCGTTCGTGGTGACGATGGACAGAGCGACGCGAGGAGGATCGCATTTGGAAATGAATCCCGCGAGGAAGTCGGCGACCGAAATGCGCCCGTCGCGGTCGACGTCGATCTGCTCGAAGATTGCGTTCACCTCCGCCGGACTCAAATGCGACAGCCCACCCGTGTGCTGACATAGAATGCGCGTCTCGTAGCGATCTGCAAATACACGCATCATCTCTGCGTCGAATAGACGCCTCATGTAGCTGTCTAAATTTATATAAATTAATCCTCTGGCTTTGTTTGATCAACTGGCTCAAATTACCTAAGCTGAAAGCACACATGCCGCATGCGATTATCCATTAATTTTAATCTCGGATCGGTAGAGTGTATCGACTTCATGTGGAATGGTAAAAAAATCGAAAAGACGCGGACAGTTTAATTGACGGGCTGGAGAGGCACTTAGATGGGCGAATAAATACAACAAGAAATAGAAAAGTGAAAAAAGAGACGAGTAAAGGCGGCAGCAAGGATAATAAAATAAATAATGGCGGAAGGGCGTCAATTTCAACATCGTCTTGAATCCATAAACGAACATTGACTGAAAATCATATTAAAGCTAGCCGCATACTTACCCAAATATCCGCTGCTGGCAAGACCTAGGTCGCGTAGGGTCTTCTCAATGGAGCGACTCAAGACAGTCACGTGATCGTCGGGTGTGGCGTCGGTGAATCGCGATGGACTGCCGTCGGCAGCCAACATATCCTCAGAGAAGTCGCTGAGCACATCGTTGGAGGTGTCATCGTCGTGTCTCGATGGCGAGGTCTGTCCGTTTTCCTCTTGATCTTCTGTGTTTGGAGCCGGCGGCTGTACAGCGCTCGCACTCAAATCCACAATTTCCGGCAATAACTGCACGAAACGACGTTTGAATATCTGCAAGCAATTCTCTCATACCATATTCCTTCTCATCACGACATACTTGGTTGTAAAATATTATATATTTTTATATTAAAAAATTATTATGCAAAAATCGTGAGACTTTATCAACAACATAATCGCCCTTTCTTTCGACACCATAACCCCATCTTTGTGGCAACTTTTCGATGCCCTGCTTATAGAAAGTGAGGAAAAAATTACATTATGTTACAACCCCAATACTAAAGGGCTGGTAAAAGTTGATGTGAACTTTCGTATGCAATTAACAAGAGCGTATATGTGCGTATCTGTCGTGGCGAGAGCGACGATAATCTTCGCTATACGCGCTCAAAAATAGCGCCATCGGCGAGGGTTCGAACTGGAACTTTCCCCTAAGCCTAAGCCGTCGAACATACTACGAAAATTCCAGCAACGTGGACGATGCTCGTCATATGGTTGCCATGAATGCATTATTAATTCTTTCATTTTCGCGTTACATAATGTACAATTTTTTAACGTTCAGCGCCTAAACCTAAGCTTAAAATAGAGCATTATCGAAGACAGGGCTGTTTATGACTGCGTATCGCATCCACGCGGTCTTCAATCTCTACGCCGCGACATGTATTGATCCGTATATTAATTCTTGATCGCCGCGTGAGAAATTTCACGTCGGACGACTCACTTCTACTCAAGCGAGCCCTTAATTCAGCAGAACTCATTCTTCGAATTTCAAGGATCGACTATCAGTCAACTCGATCTATGTCAATTACTTATCAATGTATCAATTACATATCTGTCAGCTGTATCAGCGCGCATGGCCTTAATTAATAAAATTTCGCACGAAAGAAAGAAAATGAACATACGGAAAAGGAGACGCGATGAGATTCAGTAAGCGGAGGATGCAATATACGCGGGAGGATGAAGTCAATGTGAGGAATGAGGTGCAGCTTCTCACAGAGCTCCTTTAGACCGCTCTCGTCCAATGAACCACTTCCCGACGCATCGCAACTGAGAAACACCTGCAAAAAATGTGTCCTGTTACATCTTTGCCCGCAATTACCAACTGCTGCGTCACATGTCAATAGGAAAAATGACAATATGCAATAAATTGTTGAAAATTCCAGCCGTCTTCATTAAACCTGTCTGTATGCGATAAGAATACTGGAACGAATGCGCTCTTTTTTATATCTTCGTCTTTGTTTACACAAAACGACACCCGACATCGCCAAGGTTGGTATGGAACTTTAACGACTGCTGACACACTAGTACTTTTAAGGTAAACTAAGAAATCAAGAAATAATACAGAAAACATGAAAAATCGCCATCAAATGTCAGCGAAATCCTTTCGATCGAAATCTCAACTAGGTCCTCAATTTGAGTGCAAATGCTTTCTTGCCATTAACAATATCTTGAAGGCAGAGAATGATTAGAGAATTATTAACAATAATGTCCATACCTTCTTCAATTCCTGAACATAAATGTTATTCTCATCCAGGTCGACGCCTCCATCCTGGTCGGCCTCTGGACGTTGGTCCTGCTGTTCGACATCCTCCACAATTCGTTCCTCAGCACTCATAGGCTTGTGGAGCGTGTCAACGATGGCGCATCGGTTCAAACGCTAACTCCACCACGTCTCCGCTTCTACGCACACACCGCCGAACAACCGACAGCACCGCGCAGTTCGAATCAATTCTCGTGCCGACTGGTGACTAAGAACACAATCATCAGATAGTAATAACGCAATATTTCGCGGGTAGAATCTGGATCACGCTTATGCAATAAACAGCCTCACGCGCATGGTTATTAGCCAGGAATGAGATAAGGGAAAAACTAGGGGTTGAAGTAGGGCCGCCAGCACTGCGTCATCAATCGCGCGCGACGCGAACGCGCCTGGAACACTCGAGGTCTTCGAACGCTGATGATTGTTCGCCGGCACCGCCACCGCCGCCGCCGCCGAACAGCGAATCGAATCGAACAACCACCTTCGTCGCCGATTCCCCGATGACGATTTTACACACACAGCTCGTAAATAATGCTGTTTGGCTGTAGGCCAACGGTCTCCTTGATTCCTCAGGAAAATCCATTCCACATCGGAATTTATCGATTTATTGATTATTTTTACGCAGTATCACGCAATAGCGCGGTATCTCGCTGGGCGGTAGTTTCAAAGTAGTGTGTGTTGCAGTACTTGCTGGGCGTGACGTGTAGCAGGCGTCTTGCGAAGGAAAGCGCTCGTAGATTGAATCATTCTCAGCGGAGACGCGTGCGCGCGAAGCTACTCGCGCCAACTTATTGAACAGCGAAGACAGGGACGTCTTGGAAGCAGCCGCCTGGACCAAACATGTCAGGAATTGCCTCCGGACGATTATCTGAGGAGCGAAAGTCTTGGCGAAAGGATCATCCATTCGTTAGTCTTGTTCTTTTTTGTCTGCTTTCTTTAAACATACTGTCACTGGCTTCTTTATTTAACTGCGTTGCCTTGACATTTGTCGCTTTTTACTTTAAAAAGTAAATACCTTTAGTGTCCAATCTTTCTTTCGATTGATAATATCATCGTTGAACAAGCAGTCTCGGGACAGAAACTGAATTTCGCAATTATGAGCACTATGCTTCTACTTTTCGCATAAACTTTGAATTTTTAATGTCTAAAGTGGTAGAATAAGTCAGTAGGGTTGATTAAAGTTAACGCGAAGCGTGCTAAACAATACTTAATGCTGTTCTCTCACAGCTGAAACATTAAGACAATTAAGAAGTTTGCGTTAAGCGAACATTTAATCTTTTAACTGCTTACCTTAAGACTTTTAGACCTTAACTTTCTTCTTGCGATATGAAAAAGTGTTAATTTGAACTCTTATCTTGTTCTAATGAACTGTATTAATGCCCAAGACTTGTTAATCGACCAAATTCGACGCATTAGCCTCAATGAATTCATCATGTTGTTCGTGAGGTAGCAAAAAGATTTTCAGGGGTTCATAGCAAAGCCGGTGAAGAACGCAGACGGGACATTGAATCTGTTTCAATGGGAATGCGCGATTCCGGGGAAGAAAGGCACGATTTGGGAAGGCGGTCTTTACAAGCTGCGCATGCTCTTCAAGGATGACTATCCCTCAACACCCCCAAAATGTAACTTTGCAGTCGAGTACCGATAAATGCACATCCATTTGGTATTAATATGGGGTCTTTCATCTCAATTTTTCACCTTTGCATTCAGTTTCATCATTTCTATATTCAGTTAAAACGGTAGTTGAGGGCATAAGTGACGAATTTTGATAAAGGAACCTGTATCCGCTTCACATACGCCAATCTGCATTGTGCATTCATCGGTGCTCGCTTTTGCATTAAATTGAAGGATTTTAATCCATCTGCCTTCAAGTTCATAGTTCAGCAGACCCCCAGCAGTGAGGAATACCATAAATATTTGTTAACAGCAAGTACGATCGCTTGGAATAATAACTAAATAGATTGCAAGGTGTATTCTTAACAGCTAGAGGTGGGCAGACTTCACAAAAAAAAGCCGAAGTGCTGATAGGGAAGTTTGCGCCAACAGCGAGATAACAATAGATTCATCAACCGCGTCGTTTCCTCCCACACGACCATTATGAGACGACTTCCTGCACTAAGCGCAAAACTTTCCCTTCCCACCTACGCAATAACTCGACTAATTAATCGTAGTAGTTGACATGTTTCCGATCTCTCCAAACAATCACACCTTTTTCTGGACCCTTCAAGTTTCTTTTCTTCGGTTAAAGCGAACGAGCTCATAATGATATCCTAGCTCTTACTCTTAGTTAATATAATTTTGGTCGCTTTGACGTATTTTCCAAGATTTTAGATGTCATGGAGTAGATAATACACGAGGTGGATTATTACTGACGTCAGAGCAATTGCATTTTAGTAAAATTTCGGTTCTCAGTCGATTTACAGTGATCGCATGAGTGGCTATTCTGTTGACGAATCAATCATCATACCGCTATCCATACAAACTTCCCTATCCACACTTTCTAAAGGGGTTGCCATTTCGTTATAGCATAGAAAAACGCGCCGGATATTATGGCTGAGTCTGTATTAATTACATTCTTAGCCAAGGTTGGTTATGTTTTAACGGAAATGGATTTGACGCTGTTAATTATGGGAAACATCCACGAGAAAAGTGCCCTAATATCGGTCGTTATTGAGCGTATATTTATGTAAAATTCGCGCATTTCAAGATAAAATATAATAGATTGCTCGTTAATTTAATCTAGTCAATAGCTAATAAAATGCGAACTATGATAACCATGCAGCTCATAAAATCGCCTCGGCAATATTCATACTCGCGCACGCAATAAGTTATGACGCCGTTTCTCTTTCCTCTCTGATTTACTTTTCTCGTATAACTTTAAAAAATACTCTTCTAAAAACACCGTTCCACCCCCTCTCCCGATTCCCCAAACAAATCACGCACAAAACTCACGATCGCAATCTTATTCCAGGCAAGTTCGAGCCGCCGCTATTTCATCCGAACGTCTACCCGTCTGGCACAGTGTGCCTCTCGCTGCTAGACGAGAACAAGGATTGGAAGCCCTCAATCACGATCAAGCAGGTAGGTCGCTTAAAAGGCGCGCGCGCGCTGTTATCCTTTATGTCGTGGCGGCGGTGGGGTGAGGCTTTTGTAAGTTTTTCGGCGCACTCGACGGCTTTCTTAGCGGCCGTGGCATCTCGTTGACAGTGTTTGTACTAATTTTACACGGGGGACCGTGTGTTCGCGTTGTCCGGTGGCAGACAGACAACGTCCGGCCCGCACGAAACGTGCCGCCGACCTCTCGCAATCTACTTTGTTTTATTCAGATTCTACTCGGCATCCAGGATCTTCTCAACAACCCCAATATCGAGGACCCCGCACAGGCCGATGCCTACCAAATCTTCTGGTGAGATTTTGTTCTTTCCTGCGCGTTTTGCATCGAATGTGCTTTGAAATGTCCGGCAGTGACGACAGGGCTTGTCGAAGATTATCAGTCTGTAATCTGTTCTTTTTTGCGTTGAATAACGTTAAAATTTTGTAAGTATGTTTGATACCTTAAGGCTAAATAGAGTTGTCAATTTGCGATACTTGCGATCAATTACTAAGAATAACCACTAAATTATGTATGCACTATTAATACATTAGATCCCGAATATGTGAGAATTCGGAACGTTTGAAGAAGCTCACTTTTATCCTTGGTCCCTTAAGCGTTTTAGCAAGGTACAGGGGAAATCATAAATTTACCAAGGAATATTTATGCGTTCGTGATATCGGCGGAACATAAACTGACATCGTCGCGTTTAATTTATTCTTCGATATCAGAGTTTTACTGTAATGTATCGCAATCTCTGCAATGTCCTATTACGAGGGTCTGCACGAGCTTAAAGCGTTTCTTTTTCAGTCAGAACCGCGTGGAGTATGAAAAGCGAGTGCGACATCAGGCCAGACAGTTCGCCGCCGAGATCGTTCAGCGCCAAATGGCCGAAAAGTGATCGGTTGGTAATTCCCCGCTTTTGCAGCGATTTGTCGTCACTCTAAGCATTACTGTATCTGGTGATTTGTTTAAGCGATAAATTTCTCCGTCTACCCCTATGGCAGGCACGCTTCGTTTATTGACTGTCTTTTCTGTGTCGTTCAAATATGTGTTCGCTTTTTCGAGACAAGACTGAGCGGCAAAGCTACCTCGTTCATCATTTTTGTTCTTCCATCGCGTGCTATGCTATTGCGCGTTAAGTTGGGTATCAGTGGATGACCAGCCAGCAATTTTGCGCCTCATTATCTTTAGCAAATAATTTTCTTGTGCGCAGAGATTCGCGCTTGAAATCATTGCGCAAATATTCGGGCGCCCCTTTAAAACTGTCTCTGACTGCAGAGCAGCCAAAAGGCAAATTATCAAACATAATTACAAGGCGCGAAAAGCACTCTGTATTCCGACTAAGGGCCTACCCATTTGGTTATTAGAGTACACACGTTCACGGTCGAATTGACAGTAAGTCATGCGTTCTGTGAAGCGAAAGGGCAGCAGCGTTAGAAGACCAGACGATAAAGTGGCAGTCGATTGCTTAGGGCAGCGGCGGCCTTACTTGCGCGCAATGTTTTCTGCCGAGTCTAAGAACAGTTATGAACAGATAAACGCCATATTTGAAAGAAAAAAAGCCGAAGCAGTTTCTTCATTTGAAGCATACTGGGATGAACGAACGGTATGAATGTAATAGTATCATATTTAAAATTGACGGCAGTTGTTCAGTGGCAAAGGTACGTTCGCTGCGACCGCTTGGCCGACCCTCACGATCTCCCTGCCGTCAATACGTTCAAAACATGGTTGGATGACAATATTGCTGAAACGGAGCTGCACGATGTTGAGGACTGGATCAAAAATGTCCCAAATGTGAGTTCTCCGCCTCAACAGCAACTACTGCTAACGCTTGCCTATCTCTCGATCCCCGGAGAAATGCGCCCTCTAGGCTCAGGTAAAGGCTCGAGCAGCCTTTTAGCATAAGCCAAAGACGAGGATGTTTCCTCTCTCGCCAGACAGGCAGGCAGACAGGTTGGCAGAATTTTTCTCTTGGGGCGCTTGAAAGGCGACACGATTGACACTTCGGACTCGAACAAACATCGCTTTTCACACTCCAACCTGTAGGACTACCTCCAAGCCGGTCTATAGTTGGACTGTTCAATTGGCTAGCAGACATCCGCGTATTTTTTATGGTATGCGAGTTTACTGAAGCGCGAGAGTGAAAAAATGCGTCGATAACTCGGTCTGACCGGTCAGAAATTGATCGATCATCGCGTAGTTCTTCCTAAGAGAACTACTGTACCCATGAACACTCGGCGATACGAGATTCACTATAAATTTTTCATAATAATAATTCAAATGAAAGTGATTACAGCACAAAGTAACTATTTCTTAAAATACGATACTTCTGCCACCAGAGAAATGAACGATGGGGTATCATTTCACCAGATTCGTATCAACGTCTGACAATTGCAGTGGACGGCGACAGTTCATGAGCGCCTGCTAGACATTTGTGAAGAAAAAGAAGCGGCTCGTCTGAATGAGGTTGGAAGAGTCCTGGACAACATGCGCATATGATTTCAGCGTTCTAGGTGCTCAGTGTACTGATTGATCTAAGGACGCAACTGGATGAGTGGTGGGCGGTGCGCGTCCTGAGACGAATCTGTCGCTATCCCGAAGCAAATGAGCGTATTATAGAACAGCGATTGGTGTCTATTTACTTTTGGCAAGATACAGTCAGAGAAAAAAGGTACGGACTTTCCATGCTCATCTGCAGCTCTGATTTGCAGTATCTATGACAGCATTGCTGTTCCATTTCCTAGTTTCCACTTCGGTGTTCGAAGCTAATTTGCTGAGCAGAAAGTATTAATTACGATGGTACAACCAAAATAGCTGGATGAGGGAGTGGGAATTGAAAATAATAATTATAATGTTTTACTCTTTCCGAATATGAAGTATATGAAAAGTGTTATGATGTACATGTTCAGAGCAAAAATGCTGTTTTACGGCGGACTGGAGCTGGAAATAGCTTCGCACATGCGCAACTTGAACGTGGCACTCAGGATTGTCGCCGAATGGAAAGCGAACGTAGATCACATTGTTGTTGTGCTCGCTCGCTATCCGCCCGGTAATCTGCTAATTTAATAAGCATCGCATTAAAGCAAAAATGAGACGGTGAGAAATTAAGGCGCCTGCTTTGTCAGGCAGGACTTTGTCGTCAAGCCATTAGACACGAACGAAAGTCGGCGGCCATCGGTCACTATCTCAGATCGAGCTAGTCTTCCCCGCATCACTCCGCTAAATCATCGACTGTCGACTAGCATCCCCAAGCAGTCGTCGGTTCGCTCAAACTCACGCGTATCTTTGATTTCGGAGCAGCGAAGGGCATCAAAAGAGTTTACTGAGGCGAAGTAATAAATTTTGAATTTCAACGCGAATTCGTGCTCATGGTGACTTCTTTGCAGAAAAAATGCAGCAGGGAAGTCTTTATCTCCGGCGACATCGCGAAGAAACAAGGCGACAAAGGGGAAGAGTTCTCAGTCGAAGAGTCCATCGAAGAGTCCGTCAAAGAGTACATCAAAGAGTCCATCGAAAAAAAGCAAATCGAAAAGTCCAAAGAGATGGGATGCGAACCGCAAAGTAAAGAGCAGTATTCTTAGAGAGCAGCTGTGTGTAGCGCTGTGGGAAAAATATGCGACGGGATTTAGTGTACGGCCAATTAAGTCCCGCGCATACATTGACTGCGCATTGCATGTTGTGAAATGTCTATTCGCTATTCCTTTGCAAAGCAGTATGACAATTTCATTCCAAAACGACCACTGTGAATTGTCGTATTCTACTTTCCGTTGTGTTTTTTTGTGGCAGCGCCAGTTGCATATTTAATTTTAAAGTTAATGACTGTATGAAGAGCACGGGACCGTTTAGCCTGGAACAAAAAAGGCCTCCAAAGATGTCAGTGCGGAAGTGGAGAAGAATGAACACCTAAAGGCTTCGCTGTTAAGCAAAGTCACATCGCTGTGGACACCCTCTGACCCTTCGGCTACCGTCGCTCCATCACACGAAATTGATGATCGCATTGAATGCCTTCTCGGTTACACCTACGAAATTAAAACTTTCGCCGCTCCCCCGTTGGCCACCCAGTCGGGCGAGTGGACTTTGTACGAAGGTACGGAAATAAACCGAATTTGAAAAATATCGACCGATAGATATTTAATTTCTGAGGGAATTGATGAATATTTTAGCCTGAATTGTTTTGCTCGTCGTCCTCATCCAAAACTGCAACCAGCGGCAATTATCTCTTATTCATTCTATTTAACACAGAGAGCGATGCGGCAAATGAGGCGGGCTTTCCGGGGGCTGGTGTGGCGGGACAAGAGTTTCTGAATATTGGTCTGAAAATTCCCAGCGAAGACATATTCGTCGCATCGGGCGATCCGTTGGTCGCATTCTACGACGAACGGTCAGGAAAATGGAAGAAAGGGATATACACTACTCACGTCGAGCACGACAGACGTACGATTTGACTCAACTGTAGCACATTTTCATATCTCTATCAGATTATTCGGCTTTTATCTATCAATTGGCTGATTGGTGATCATTGTCGATTGGTGGGTCAGCCATCCAATAAGATACCAAACAGTATGGCTGTTAAATATTGATACAATAGTATAGGGATCATCTTCTGGCTGACTAGCTGACAAATTGGCGAGTATAGAACCCCCCAAAACTGATCGATCATTTTTCCTTTGCGACAGTAATTAACTACCAAGTCGCAGGAAATATATTATTATAGGCTCGTCGACGATGAAATTTCGACTGTCCAAGCTCGGCAAAGTTGCCCTCTTTCAACGAAATGATTTCCACTTCCCATTCAAGAAATGGGCAATTGGTCCTTCGGATGATGGTTCTGCAGTATCATTTTTGATCACCACAGATATGGTCTCGCTCGAATTTCGTCTGGAGGTAGTTCGTTTTCAGGCCTAAGCCTAAACTAAAGCCTTAATTTAGGAAAATGGCGTTTCGCTAAGCGTCCAGTCCGGCGCCGAGTTCACGAAACTGAAAACAATAAACAAAAAAGCGCTTTCTTTAGGCGATATGGCTCAGGTAACCTTATCAGCTCTAATTGGCTTGCAAATGGACGTATTTCAGCAACTGATTCTTCATGGAGTGTGCATATTCCCGAACGACTACACGGTCCAACAACACGGGAAAGACAATAAAAAGGTTTTCTCATTGATTTCCTCAGCTCTTTTGCAAAGTATTATCTATAATGCCAGGGGGATGCCGAAACGGAATTACGCCTCCGCTAACGGAGCGATTAAAACAGACATTTTTTCAAGAAATCACGCAATGCCTTTCAGGATACTGAGCTGGAGGAGCTGGTTTGTCGTCAAATCGCACTTTGCGCCACCTTCGTAACCGTCGGTCAGAGCCATCTCAACAGCAGTCTCCCGAGCGACTCAATTGTCATTTCCAGCACTGCCCCTGAGCGCAAGTCCGATCTCAACACGGTTCACTTCTACAGTGCCAATCAAATGAAGTCATGCTGAATTACTCACGTTGCAGAACGAATGGCCGTTGTATCGCGTTACAAAAACTGATGGCCATTTCAAGACTATCGCTTATACTCTAACGGATTCGACCGTTTCGGCATCGCTGGACGACGCGAGCGAAGAAGAGCGACAAGAGCGTCGGTCGCTGGTGCACGCTTTGCTGAACGTATCGGAGGATGCCAATGTTCTGTCATTGCTAGATAACAGAAACCCCGCTCTGACTTCGACTGTGTATCGATGGTTAATGTTGACACGCGTATTGTGCATGACAAAGTAATGACTTTGTGCACTGATCAGAATGAAAGTTTCGTTGACAGAAACAAATGATATCACGACATGCATCAGAAGATAAATCAGCGCTAGATTTAGTGTTACTTATAGTCACCGATCAATCTGAGCGAATAGTCAGATGTGGGTACGGACTGGCGCATCAGGGAAATATATCAGGGATCAGGATAATATACCCCTCTCCCATTCGGCATTTACTCTAGATTTTTCAGTGCTCATCCTATTAAGATTGCTGTTTTGCGGTAACATTCTTTGCATTCGCACTCCGCGAAGCTGAAAGTCCCAAGCATGACTCGAGACTATACACCTTCTCCCTATCCTCCCCGCATTTGCCTCTCTGAATATGTGAAGCAATAGCGTTGTGAGTTGGCTATGAATGAACGACTACTGTTGTACTTAAAAGATGAAGTATTATTGAAGATTGGAATTTATAGGATGAGCTGTTTTTGAAAGGATCCTTTCAATAAAATATTCAATATCGCGTGAGTCAGTTATAAAAACAACCTTTATATTTGTCTTGCTTCTAAACGTTTGCCTTATTAGCTTTAATAGACCCGACTATGGATAATTTATGAAGAAAACTAGGATTATAAGGAATTTTGGAATAAGTGCGTTTGGTGCAAATAAAAGTACTGCAGGGACATTATTCTTTTCGATGGGTTCTTTCAGTGAAAGCTTGAGGGCTTAGTCGATGTAAGATATGAAAGGTGTATGCTTTAACGGTCACAATATAGTCTGTACATTTGAAGTAGACGAAACGGTCCCTATAAAACTGGCAATTGTGGAATCCAGTTGCGAACGCAATGCGTATCACAATTGTTTTACAGCACTGCTGCTCAACGGCAGATGGAGACGGGTTTAAGTTTTCTTATCGGGACCAGTTTTATATTTCAGAAGATGTATTAAATAATGTCTGTTGCCGAAGTCGTTTTACTGAGCAGGCGATTTAATGTCGGCATGGTTAAACTTGCATAAAACGAGACAAAACAAGTGTCCCCATCACCGCATCTGTCATAGAATCGCTTCCTTCTTCGTTTTGTTAACCTTGCGCAAAATGAATGAAGAGTATGGCGAGTACTCAACCGATGGAGGCGAAAAAGAGGAAGACTACGAGAGCGACAATGAAACGTTATCCAAAGATAACGATGAATATTTGAGTTATGACGCGCCTATTCCGGACAGACTTGAATATGAAGCCATCGGTGAAAAACTAGAAATAGACCCTAACACGTTAACTCTAATCCAGGTTATTATTTTTTCGTAGTTTCGATTCTTTGAATACTTAAAAAAGCTCCTATATTTACTATAATACGCAAAATGATCAAAAAAGTTTCGTTCTGCAATATAAGTCACGAAACGCACGATTTACTATAGTTTATCCTGTCCCTTTTCTATTTCCCTTGCCCATCAGAACTGTTGATTCCAGCATAGATTGTAATGTAATTTCGGTTAAAACTTACCTCTAACTCTAATGCATTAAGAAGAGAGAATGAAATCAAAACAAAATTCATTGTTTTAGTTAAACTATATAATTTTGGTGTAAAATGTGCTCACGTTCCTAAATAAGCTCCCCACGATAATGAATTTACTCAGGTGAGTGGATTCATGAAGAACTTTCCTGTGAGATGTTCTCACACAGACTCATTTTTCAGGTTATTGGAAAAGGTTACTTTAGTGATGTCCATATGGGGATGCTGTCTTTGCTAACTGGGAAAGTACCCGTGGCAGTCAAAAAGCCGCAGATGGAGACGGGTGCAATGAATGCGGCAGAAAGTGCAGCTATTCTTAAACGTCAGAGACAGGCGCTAAAAGACGAGCTGAGTATATTTGCCCATCTTCAATCTTCGTCTACAGGCGGGCATGAAAATGTTCTTAAACTTCTGGGAGCCATCACAACTATTAAAACCGACTTTTGTCTCTTGACTGAATATTGCGAGTGCGGAAGCATGGATCGCTTTCTTCAAGCAAAATGGAAGAATAAAGCTTTTGAGAATGAACTTGTTTTCGAAGAAAATGGAAATGAGCAAGTTTGGAAGGTATGAAATGAGAGTAGCTGAGCGTTGAAAATCCTTCACATGAGATTATAATTAACGGTTCTATTGTGCAAAAGAGTAACATATGGAGTCAGTACGATTGAATTCCATTTATGTGAAGGAATTAAAAAATGAAATGACATATGACCGGAACCATAAAATATTGCAGAATACTGGTATATTGTAAAAAAATTCCAGAATTAAATTGGTAATGTACGCATCGCCAAAAAATGTTAACGTATGCCGTCATAACATAAAAATGAAAATTCGTAAACATCTCAGATAGCTGTATTTCAGATTCAGCGTGATTCGAAATGGGAAGAAGATTTTCGATCTCGACGAAAGAGCGGTTTGATCACAACGAGCGATTTATTATGGTTCGCATTGCAAATTGCAAGAGGAATGCAGTTTTTAGCGACTATGAATGTAAGCGACATTGTCCTTTATTGCTCAAGGGTAATGGTGGAAATCAGAGGATAGCCATAAATATCACATGTTATGGTGGGAAAATGTGCTTTTAGCTTCGTAGAATAGATCCTCGAATATGAATTCTCGCCCCTCGATTTTTTTGTTCAGTCTTCGTATGTAACGTCGATAAGTTGCTTTGATGTTTTAGGTTATGCATCGTGACATTGCTGTTCGTAATGTTCTTCTCAAGTTGGATTTCACTCTAAAAGTTGCTGATTTCGGGCTATCAAGAAAATTGAAAGAGGATGATGATACATACTATGTTGGGAACAAGGGAACTGCTCTTCCAATTCGATACATTGCTCCTGAAACACTAAAATCTGGTCGCTTTTCGATTACTACGGAGTACTGGTCGTTCGGCGTTGTCGTGTGGGAACTTTTCACGTTTGCTGAGAAGCAGCCATACTCCATGGAATTTGATATATACGAAAACAAAATGCAATTTTATGAATTTTTAGTTGAATATTTGTCGTCTGGTCACCGTCTTTCAATCCCAAACAATATGCCGCGGCAGATGTAAGTTGTTAAGTTGTGCTTTCTGGGGAAAGGCTAGGATCTCAAACAGATGCGAAAACAGAATGAGCGAGCGGAGTGGAGAGAGAAGAATGTTGAAAGTCGGGAGGGACTCTTCCGTCCCATCATTGAACCGGTACCATAATCTTATCCTAAAGTCAGGTTATTCATAGCGATACTCAGAGCTATGCTCTATGAGGGGCTTGAGTATTGCATAACTTAAGAATAACTTAGAATTCGATTATGATACTGGTTTATAGTCTCGCCCCTGATCTTTAACTCCCAGAATTCCTTGAACAACCTCTTCGCCCTACTAAAAACTTGAGTGTTCAATAATGGTGGCGGATTTCTTTTCTGATATTATTTGCTCTTGCTGTTTATTGAGAAATCTGCCCGATTAGAGAAGCGAGATTGTAATTTACTGACCGATGCAGTGGGCTATGCCTATATAATATTCATTCGTCTCATGTTCGGCAAAATTTTGTTGATTTCAGAATAAGCCTTCTTTCAAGATTGTGGCTCTCAGATCCGAAGCGACGGCCCTCATTTGAAGTATGTAGAAAAGTCATCAGACAAGAGCTGATGCTGTCGTGTCCAAATGTAAGGAAGTGATGTTAATGTGATTTTCATTTATTACTATTTTCGTTACTTTGTGGTTGCGGGTAATTTGTCAGGTGTCATGATAAGTGATACCATTTGAGAAGGAGGTATAACGTGACAAGCGACTCTTATGAATATATCCTGCATTCTAGTGAGCATCGGTTTACGAAAGTGCATCACTTAATCGCAGTTTTGATTTTAGTTTGAAATTGCCATTTTGAAGCAACACCTGCGTATTCAGAATGTACAGATTGCAAAGTATTGCATCTAACTAATCTTGTTTCGCGAGGTTCACCTTAGTGCTGCAAAAGAAAGCTCTAATAAGATCACTTGTAGATATTGTCAAACGAGAAATCGTTACATCATGCATCGGAACGCTCTTTGTTTCGTTTTGACGATGAAGACATAAATGAGGGAACATTAAAAACTCTGGATTACACGAAAATAGCGTTTAATACCTCTGTACTGCCTTCAAGCGATATTCAGCAAACAGAGAATCACAAAATACGGGAGCGAAAAAGAGTTAAACGTCGAATTGTCATCAGCGTTGGAGTATTGGCTGTTTTATTGCTTGCGATGTTAACGGCATTGGGCTACACTCTGCTCTACACGTCGCCTCTTCCGTGGAATAATGTCACATCCAACGCAAACTCCAATATCACGGAAGTCCCACTGGTACTAAATAATATAAGTATGTCACGTTCTTTCTTTATAAGAAAAAAATAACTAGGCTGGCAAAGTTGATCAGTTACAGGCGGTTATCAGGGTGAGGACTGCGCTTATATACACCTCAACCTTTCAACAAAATTTAAGCTCTTCAACGTTCATCAGTTCCCTTTTCAGCAAGATTATCATTGCCGATAGGATACGACTTTAACATTTTTTAAAGAATGAAGCTTGTTATAACAAAATTTTCGCTTGAAACTGTCATTCTAGGATATTCTAGTCTAATGCTATCACAAATGGCGTCAAAATTTTCGATGTTTACTTGACGAGATATGGTTAAAATTCAAATCATAAGTATATAAATTTTGTCATAAATCAATGTTTCAAGCAAGTATTCAATAAGATATTTTGATCAAAATATGAACACCAGCGCATCTTTGCAATTTAAAGTGAGATGAGAGAGATAGTAAAAAAGAAAACGAATGCCAAATTTCTTAAACTCATTTTATAGCTTACTGAAATAGCCTTATCCTGTTATATTTAGCCATAGTTGTACTGTTAGTGCTAAAGTCATTTTTGGCTTTCTAACAGCACCGTGAAAGTTGTAAAATCAGTAAAGGAAAGGATCTGAATTACAGTCCGAGGTTGGGTGACGCCACAATTGTGACTGATCGGTTTGCTTTTTCAAAAAAATTTCTGAGATAATACTAAACATTAGCAGATATCAAAAATAATAAAGCAGATTGTTTTATATAAGCTGAAATAGAGTTATGACAATTGGGTGTTATTTACGACAAGGATCTGCAGAGTGTGAAAAATTCATGCGTTTTTAAAAAAACCTGACTATAAAGCCGCCGTCATTGTCATATATATTCTTTTTAGGCGCACCGATTTTGCATAAAACGATAAATGAATACAGAAAAGCTGCGGAGCAAGGAGATGCTGAATCCCAATATCAGTTGGGATTAATGTATCGTGAAGGGAAAGGTGTACTTCAATCAGACGGAGAAGCTGCGAAATGGTTCAAGAAAGCTGCAGAACAAGGAAATGCAGATGCGCAGTTCAGCCTTGGAAGGATGTATCAGAATGGTAGAGGCGTACCTCAATCAGATGAAGAAACTGTAAAATGGTTCAGAAAATCAGCCGAACAAGGGGATGCAGATGCGCAAGCGGTGCTTGCCGTGATATATGAGTATGGGCTAGGCGTGCCTCAATCTGATGAAGAAGCGCTCAAATGGCGCATAAAAGCCGCTGAACATGGAAATGCAGAAGCCCAAAGTAGCCTTGGATCGATGTATAAAAATGGAGAAGGCGTGCCTCAATCAGATGAAGAAGCTGTCAAATGGTACAGAAAAGGTGCAGAACAAGGAAACGCAGATGCGCAAGAAGAACTTGCAGTGATGTATCAGAATGGGCAGGGCGTGCTTAAATCTGAAGAAGAAGCTCTCAAATGGTATAGAAAATCAGCGGAACAAGGAAATACAAATGCGCAATATAACGTTGGATTGATGTATGATGAAGGCCGAGGCGTGCCTCCATCAGATGAAGAAGCTATCAAATGGTACCACAAAGCTGCCGAACAAGGATTTAGAGATGCGCAACGTAACCTTGGAGGGCATTATTTGAGTGGAAGAGGCGTTAGTCAATCAGATGAAAAAGCTTTTATGTGGTTTAAAAAGTCTGCAGAACAGGGGCTTGCAGATGTGCAAAATCGTCTTGGAAGTATGTATAAGGAAGGGCGGGGCGTGCCTCAATCAGATGCAGAAGCTGTCAAATGGTTTAGGGAATCTGCAGAACAAGGATATCCAGATGGGCAGCTTAACCTTGGATGGATGTATCAGTATGGGCGAGGTGTACCTCAATCAGATGAAGAAGCTATAGAATGGTACAAAAAATCTGCTGAACAAGGAGATGCATTAGCGCAAAATAACATTGGATGGATGTATCATAATGGACGAGGCGTTAATCAATCAGATGAAGAAGCTTTTAAATGGTTCAGAAAAGCAGCAGTAAAAAGGCTTGTTGATGCGCAATTCAATCTTGCACTGATGTATCAAAAAGGTAAAGGGGTTGATCAATCAAACGAAGAAGCTGTCAAATGGTACAGAAATGCTGCGGACCAAGGACTTGCAGATGCGCAATATAATCTTGGAAATATGTACAAGGAGGGGCGAGGCGTGCCTCAATCTGATGAAAAAGCTGCTAAATGGTTTAGGAAAGCTGCAGAACAAGGAATAGCTAAGATCCAGCAGAACCTAAAGATCCGCGCATACCGTTGACTAAAGTGACTTTGCTTCCCTTTGCCACACGTTGAAGCATAGTGCTCTTTTGACTTAAAGTCACTCAATTCAAAGGTATGCGTGTACCTTACGAGAAATAAGGAGGTGAGAAATCATGAAGGGCAAAATAAAGTTGATATCATTGAAACATTAAGTAGAAAACTTGTTCATATCTTCGATATTCTTCTGAAATAAAGACATGTTGTATTGAAAAATTTTTCTTTTGATTCATGTCGACGAGAAAAATTGAAAGGAGTGGAATTGAATTCTTCATATCTATTACCCAGCAAAAAAATATAAAAGTTAGACAACTGTTCACGCATCCGCCATTTCGTTGCTTTGGGAAACCTCGAAGGATGAGTCACTTAGGGTCAAATTTGTACCCGTATATAAGCGATTCTGAAACTATTAATGGTACCGTTGGATAGCCCTTCGCTGGAGGATTAACCATAAGATATGTATATAACACATGCATTAAAAATAGAGCAACAGTACTCGAGCAGAGTGAAACGATTTTAACAGCAAATGACGAAAGCCTCGAAGGATGAGTCACTTCGGGTTCAGTTTCCGACCCGTACATGCATGACTTTGATACTTTTTATGGTACCCTTGGATAGCCTAGAATTTGGGCTTTAATCCTAGGGTAACTTTAATTTGGGGTCAGCAAACAAGTTTTCGCCGAATAAATCGAAAAACCTGAAAAGTTTTAAATTCGAATTTTTTACATTGCATAACTTTGCAGGCTCTGCACCGATTTTTTATTTGAAAACATATTCAGATTTTTCTCATCATTTCAAATCGATTGATATCTTAAAATATCGACTTTGACAAATTTCACTTCATCAGCATGCAAATTTTTAATTTCCCGCCATGTCTCGAAACGAAAACTTTTGTATAAAAATCGACATTATTTTCGACAGTTTTACCCAAAACCATCCTAGCATGCAAATTTCAACGAAATCCGAAATTTTTTTGCCAACTGTGTCAGGGGAAACTCAGTGTTTAGAAAAATCTTATTTTAATCAAAAAGCGGAAGATGTCAGACATGCAGACAGTTTTGCCTGTTTGTGTTAGAAAATGATGGTGTTCACGTTAAGCTGAATTACTTGCGATTGGCCGATTGGAATTTACTAAAATTTGGTCACTAAAAATAAATAGTATATCTCTACAGTGTTTTGAAATTTCGTTAAATTTCATTAAAACTGCGTACTTTCTTAAAAAAGAAATCGGGGCACTTTCATGGCCCACCTATATATTCGCAATGATGCAGGAAGCAGAATGCGAGTTCGATTATTGAGAACATTCGAAAAACACTTTTTTATCAACTACTGAAATGTTTCTGAAACGAAAAGTTCAATGCCTTTCGCCATTTGATGAAATGCACGCGAAATGTTATAAAAGTGGCAAATTAGACACACACACAGCGGGATAATTGTTATGTATGTTCTTCTGTTTTAATTGAGCTTAGCCCACGCTCATAAGTATCCCTTAAAACAAAATATTAATGACTACAAAACCCAGAAATAACGTCGCTCTGCTGCAAATGACTAGCTGTCACGAATATGGCCATTAATGAGCAGAGGTGTAATGACATGCTTTCTGAAAATGTTTCACGTGCAATTACTTATGTCCCTGTTCGCGGCGGCAACCACGCACAAATTATTTTAAGCGTCCCACTTTGTCATTTGTGCTTATCTTTAATTAAAAAGCGAGAGCTGATCAGCAGAAAGGCACAGTAGCTTCATTCTCCGTTCAGTTTACACCGACTGACGTTACGGTTGCGTCAACTTGTGCTAATCGACCTTGATCCGTGTCAATTTTCAGCAATACTTTACAACCATCCATCATTGCACGCGCGACGTAGCGTCAACGTCAGTTTACACGTAAAAATTTTCACTCTTTTACGCTCAATTAGAAACTCCTCATAAACCAAAGTGTTCACCAATTTAGTAGCATTAGCAGGAATGCCTTTTATCGATGTGTATCCTTTGAACTATTCACATGAATATCCTGTACCAGTTATCTACACTTCGCAGCTTGTCTACATACAAATGTACCTAGTGTTCGCCGTCGGTATTCCCTTGAACCTGATCGTAATGCACATTTCTTTCATTGACAAATCGATAAAGAACAATTACAAATATCTATTGGGAAATCTAGCGCTCTGTGACTCTCTCTTTCTCTCTTCACTCGTTTTTGGAAACTTTGTTCATCTGTATGTCTTATCAAGCGGCGTCAAATTTTCGCCAATGTCTTGCACATTCTATGCTGTGGGACTTCTCGCTTTCGGCGCTTCAATGATTTGCGCGATACCTTTGGTTTCAATCAATCGCTATGTAGTTGTTGTGTTAAGCAATGACACGTTTTTCACCGATCGACGTGTGCTTTTTATATGCTTGTCGGTGTATCTATTACCGCTTTCATATATAGTTCTTACGCTTATGTTTCCCGTTGGTCTGATTTCTTTCATTCACTGTGGATATATGTATTGGTTTTGGTACGTTCGGGAGTTGATGGTGGTGCCGATCACGATACTATCGTTGGCTTCGGTGTTTTGTATCGTGAAACTGTACATATACATAGCAAGACATATCAAATCGGTTAATGGATACATTGAACAATCGAGACTGAAGGATGAACGCAGTCTGCTGCGCGCGATCACAATGCAAGGTACGTTCCAAAGAGTTTTTTGTGACTTTCGAGCAGAGCACAATCTCTTGGTAGGAACCTATCGTATCGTCGATTCGGAACGAGAAAAAACAACGCAACTATTGTTCTCAGAACCCCAAATCGGCTGAGGTCGCAAATAGCGCCATAACCTTGAGCATCCATATCGTTTTCTAGAATTAATTTCTAATTTTAATGAAGTTAAATGTAACGAATTCGTAGAAGTTTCTCAATTAAACCCATGGCTATCCTTATTAGAACAAAGGATTGTCTTCGGCTCGATCCAGATCACTTTATTTGTTGGTAAACGTGGACTAGCTGTCTAAAATATGGGAGCTAGAATTGTAGAAATATAGGGAATTCAACCGGTTGTAAACATATACGCTTGTCGTTTCTAATTTGTTACTTCCCTTTTGTCTACATTTGACTGATAAACGAAAATCTAAAGTTTATTAAGGCGCCGAGGCAGAAATACAATTTTTAGGCGAAGGTGCAAAAGTGACATTTCCTGATAATCATATTTTTGAGAAACCGAGCATGCTCAATGATAATTTATCGTTTAATTGAATGTCGATTTGCAGGACTTTTACCCCTAGTGAGTTTCACTCCAGCGCTTTTGATGATATATATCGGGTCCTTGGGCAACGACGCGGATAACTGGGTGGCAATGACTCAAGGCTTTTCAATTGGACCATTTCATTTTGACGCACCGTTTACTAATATATCCATTTCCTTGATGTCATGGAACCCCGTGATTGATCCACTTTTGACGCTTTTTTGCGTCCGCCAGTATCGTGAAGTGGTTGTTGGCTGGCTGCGGAAATTCTACAGCAAGACGACCATTGGTCAATGGCGTAAGATGGAAGCAGTCAGCAATACCGTGTACCCGCTCTAATTTCTCCTGCTAAATTGAGTTTTTCGTCAAATGAGACTGTGATTGTATGTGTACCTTTTAATTGGAGTTACAAATGTAAATACAGTGAAACCCTGATATAAGAGCTATTTTTTGCCAGATTTTGTGGCCAAAACCCGGATATAAGAGCAAACACCCCATATAATAACAAAAATCTGCCACCGCAAGCGGTAGCTCCAGTGTTATAATAAGTAAAAGGTCGCGGGTTCGATTCTCATTATGTTCGAATTCCCTCTAGAAGATTCATAGAGGATGCGGGAAGCGAAGTCTCGATCTTTAGCCATTATTGCACTGAATTTGAAACTTGAGCTCGCTTGCTATAGACACAATACTTTATACGGAATTTTCAAGTGTGCCTACTTTTATACGCGAGTTTTGACAGAAAAAGGCGCCAAAAAATACAAAATCGTAGTCGAATAAAGTGTTGATCAGTACACCCGCCCATAGTTAAACTTTATGTTGACTCTCCTGTGAACGTTTTCACCATACACTCGTTCAATCTAAGATAAGTGACTATGTTTCGTGATTTGGTATGCTTTATTTGTTCTTTAAACATGATTTTGTTCGATGAACAGTTTGTTCTAACATATGGTTCAGTATATGACACGTTTCTAACATAAATGTTGCACAAAATGGTCGACCCCGCATATAAGAGCCACCTTTCGATTTCCCGTACTTGCTCTTACCGGGTTTTTCCGAGTATAAGCCCATGGGCTTGTATTTGGAACATTCAATTACATAACGCTGTTAGCAGCTTTAAACGAAAAAGAGAATAGAAAAGTTCCTTCAGTGTTTTATTCTCCATTTTGATTATTCTTACACGCAGACGATGGAAGATCATTTAATTTTTGCAAAACCTATTGTAGAATATGGTGTTTATAGGTAATTTGCATTGCAAATAATTTAACTTCACTCATACGTGATGATATTTTTTCGGCACCAAATACAAGCCCGTGGGCTTATATATGGAAAGTAAAACCGAATATAAGCCCAGATGGGCTTATATTTGGGGGGGGGGACTTATACTCGGAAAAACCCGGTACACAAGTTCGCCCACTTCGATTTTTAATGAGGCCAACCGACGCTAATTAACCATCTTTGCAAAGTTGTGATGATCGCGTTGTTCAGAAATAGCGTCGCTCTGCTGAAGATGACTAGTTGTCACGAAAATGGCCATTAATGAGCAGAGGTGTAATGACATACTTTCTGAAAATGTTTCACGCGCAATTACTTATTTCCCTGTTCGCGGCGGCAACCACGCACAAATTATTTTAAGCGTCCCGCTTTGTCATTTGCGCTTACCTTTAATTACAGTCAAGGGCTTATATACCGTGGGTCAAAGGGACCGGCCAAAAATCCACGGTATAAAGACCCCCACGGTATAAAGCCACCTGGTACAAAATGAACCGTAGATGTTTTATTTACAAATTACTGTGACAATATACCCACGTAATGTCACAAACAGTAGATAGCACTAGAATTAGTTCGCATTTGCAGTGAAAAAATCGGTAATCGACGTTTGCTTAGCGGCTGACTGAGACAGATCGGTGAAAGCATTGGATAGCTTAATCAGATGGGTGCTCATCTCACTAGCTTGAGCTTCGCTTTTGGCGTAGGCGCCGACCATTTGACGTAACTACGACGACTATCAAGGAGGAAAGACTCTGCCAAAGCAGTGAAAATTAGCCCCCATTGAGACAATACATGCGTCGCTCTAATGGACAGAGGGCATGCGGGTCATTTGATCATCCCTACCGCGCGAAGGCTATCAACAGCCAGCGCCAAAAATGACCGACGTTATAAAAGCCCTCGGATCAGTACTAAAGTCGATCTAGGGACCGGCCAAACACCCGCGGTATATAGACTCCCACGGTATAGAGCCACCTGGCTCCTGTACAAAACATAGTACACTTTGTCGGGACCGGCCAAACACCCACGGTATATAGACCCCCACGGTATAAAGCCCCACGGTATAAAAGCCCTTGACTGTAATAAGCGAGAGCTGAGCAGCAGAAAGGCGCAGTAACTTCATTCTCCGTTCAGTTTACACCGACTGACGTTACGGTTGCGTCAACTTGTGCTAATCGATCTTGATCCGTGTCAATTTTTAGTAATACTTTACAACCATCCATCACTGCCCGCGCAACGTTGCATCACCAGTAGTCAGTCTTTATGCGTTAAAATATCCATTCTTTTACGCTCAATTAGAATCCGTTCATAAGCCGAAGTATTCCTCAGTTCAGCAACAGTTGCTAGAATGTTTTTTATCAATGTGTATCCTTTAAACTTTTCCCATGAACATCCTGTACCAGTTGGGTACACTTCGCAGTTTGTGTACATACAAATGTACGTAGCGTTCGCCGTCGGTATTCCTTTGAACCTGATCGTAATGTACATTTCTTTCGTTGACAAATCGATAGAGAACAATTACAAATATCTATTGGGAAATCTGGCGATCTGTGACTCTCTCTTTCTCTCTTCACTTCTGTTTTCAAACTTGGTTCATGTGTACGTGTTAACAAGTGGCAGCAAATACACGCCGTTTTCATGCACACTCTATACTGTAGAAATGTACGCTTTCGGCGCTTTAATGATTTGTGCGATACATTTGGTTTCAATCAATCGCTATGTAGTTGTTGTGTTAGGCAATGACACGTTTTTCACAGATCGACGTGTTTTGTGTTTATGCTTGTCGGTATATGTATTGCCTGTTTTATATATAATTCTTACGCTGACATTTCCCGTTGGTCTTGTTTCTAATGTGCACTGTGGATATATGTATTGGTTTTGGTACGTTCGGGAGTTGATGGTGGTGCCGATCACGATACTATCGTTAGCTTCGGTGTTTTGTATTGTGAAATTGTACTTATACATAGCAGAACATATAAAATCGGTCAGTGGGATCCTTGAAAAATCCAGACTGAAAGATGAACGCAGTCTGCTGCGCGCGATCACAGTGCAAGGTTAGTTTAAAATAAGATTTCATTATCTGGCATATACGCACTGCATAATCTTTTGGTATGGGCCTATCGTATCGTTGATTAGGGATGGAAAAAAGCAACACGATCGGTGTGCTCAAATCATCAAATCGGTTGAAGTCGCACACAACGCCATATTCTTTTAGCGTCAGTATGGCTTTTTTGATCAAACTTCTTATTTCACAGTAGTTTAATGAACCAATTTTTGGAAGGTTGTAACTTTAGCCCACAGCTATCGTTATAAGGACTTTGGGGTTGATTTCTGGCTAAAACCCGCCCACTCTATATGTGGGTAAACGTGGATAAGCTGTCTAAATATGGATGTTAAGGCTGTAGAAATATAGGGAAGTTTTAAGCGGCTGTAAACGCAAACGCAGTACATTTTTTTAATCACTACCCATTTTGTCTTTGTTTTGAAGGATAAACAAAAATTAAAAATTAAATTAATGCGTCCGGATCAAAATGCATTTATTAGGAGAAAGTGCGAAAATGGCATTTCGCGAAAATCGCAGGGCGTACTTTTGAGAAGTCGGGCTCAGCCAGTTATAATTAATTGCATAATCGAATGCCGATTTGCAGGTTTGTTACCCTTATTGAGTTGCACACCAGCAATTGTGTTTTTTATATTGATATCTATTGGCAACGACAATGGTGACTGGAGCAAAGCGCTTCAAAGCTTTTCAATAGGACCATTTGAAATTATCGCACCGTTTCTTAATATTCCTGTGGCGCTGATATCATGGAACCCTGTGATTGATCCACTATTAACGCTCTTTTGCGTCCGCCAGTATCGTCAAGTTGTTGTTGGCTGGCTGCGGAAATTCTACAGTAAGACGAACATTGGTCAATGGCATAAGATGGAAGCAGTCAGTAATATCGTGTACCCGCTCTAATTTTTCCAGCTGAATTGAGTTTTTTTGTGAAATAGGAATGTGATTGTGTATGTACCTTTTAATTGAAGTTATAAGTGTAAACTCCAACTGGATGGACAAAGTGACAAAAGCTGTGCAGAGTATTTTGACTGACCCTACCATTTTGCACGATATTTTATGTATAACTAAGAATCTTGGATCTGGTTCTTCAATAAAAAGAGATCAGCTCATTCTATCTGTCAAATCTTGATAGAAATAATCCTCTCTACTACTTTGATTTGTCTATAATTTGCTCAACTTAATGCTCTTGTATCCGTGTCCTGTTTATAAAATTCTGTTTTTAGTATTCAACACATAATCAAATGAAATAAAATGGCAGAGACTTTGTATGACATTAAAGCAACTCAAGCTATAATGCGAATGCAAATTCCATACATAGTTTTTCCGAAGTTACAGATGGGATCAGGGTACTAAGTTTCGATTTGGTTGCTAATCCTTAACAGTCTTTTCTCGGCATATTTGTGTTTGTTTATCGATGCACACTGACATTAGGGACGGCGGTTCATCAGAGCGACACGCAACAAGCAGACGTAGAGTGCTATTTCGGTCACCCGAAAAGGATTAACGAAAGAGTCGCTTCGTTCATTGATTCCGTTCGTGTGTGTTCTCTATCCTTGGCACTTCGTGACACATATACACGTGCGACAAGTCTCTTGCATAAGGAACTGGAGATTGTCTCAAACTGTCTGACATTATCTGAAAACTGGCCCGAATTTGTGCTGTATTTGCTTACACTCTTGCTTTGTGAACTGAATTTGTGCCTTTTACAGCTTCATTGGTGGACGTCTACTCGTGTTAGTGTAATCGCATTGTAGTTGAGGCAATTGCAGATTACAGTCAACATCGTCCATAGCGACACCGCCCATAGCGTCACATCGGCCATAGCGTCACTTTTCCCCGGTCCCGAAAAAGTGTACTATGTTTTGTACAGGCAATTAGTCGGCCATAGCGTCAGGTCATAGCGTCACATCGGCCATAGCGTCACTTTGGGTCGGTCCCGAGTACCATCTTTGACATGTTTACAACACCTGCCATAGCGTCAGTCAGCTAATTAGCCATTTTTCTCCCTCTCCCTCGTAGCCCCAACTGCCTGACCTCGGCAATTGTGAAGGGCGAACCGGGCCAAAACTGTCTTTCTCTCACGTAGGACAGTTCATATGGCTGTTGCGTGCTCTTTCCGNTCTCTCACGTAGGACAGTTCATATGGCTGTTGCGTGCTCTACCCGCACGGAACTTTCATTATTCGCATGACAATTGACTGGATTCCCTCTTTAGAGGCACCAATACAGTTCAATCTATTTGTAAAAATTGGGTCCCGTAACGAAAAACGGCATACTGTAGAAGTCCATATCGTCACTCGGCCATAGCGTCACTACCTTTTTTCCGGTCCCGAGGGTGACGCTATGGCCGATGTTGACTGTATATTAATTTAAATTCAGTTCTTACTTAGAGATTATTCAAGGCGCCGACATGTGTATTCGCTATGATGCAGGTAACTATTTGCGCATTCGATTATTTATAACAATCGAATTCTTTTTTTTTGTAAGCTACACAGATGTTTCCGAAATGGAAAGATGAATGCTATTCGACATATAATGAAATGCACGCGGAACGTTACAAAAGTGGCAAATAGACACACACATTGTGATAATTGTTATGTATATTCTTCCTCTTCCATTTTAATATGGCTCAACCGGCGCTAATATATAGTCCTTGCAAACTACTAATGACTACGTAACTCAGAAATAGCGTCGCTCTGCTGAAGATGAATAGTTGTCAAGAAAGTGGCCATTAATGAGCAGAGGTGTAATGGAATACTTTCTGAAAATGTTTCACGTGCAATTACTTATTTCCCTGTTCGTGGCGGCAACCACGCACAAATTATTTTAAGCGTCCCACTGTGTCATTTACGCTTACTTTTGATTAATAAGCGATAGCTGAGCAGAGGACAAGCGCAGTATCTTCCCTCTCCATTCAGTTTACACCGACTGACGTTACGGTAGCGTCAACTTGTGATCATCGATATTGATTAGTTTCAGTTTCTAGCAATACTTAGCAACTATCTATCGCTGCCCGCGCAACGTAGCGTCAACGTCAGTTTACACGTTAAAATTTCCATTCTTTTGCGCTCAATTGAAATCTTCTCATAAGCTGAAGTGTCCGTCAGTTCAACAACAGTTGCTAGAATGTTTTTTATCGATGTGTATCCTTTAAACTATTCACGTGAACATTATGTACCAGTTGGGTACACTTCGCAGTTTCTGTACATACAAATGTACGTAGTATTCGTCGTTGGCATTCCTTTAAACATGGTCGTAATGTACATTTCTTTCATTGACAAATCGATAGAGAACAATTACAAATATCTATTGGGAAATCTGGCGATCTGTGACTCTCTCTTTCTCTCTTCACTCCTATTTTCAAACTTGGTTCATGTGTACGTGTTAACAAGCGGCAGCAAATACATGCCGTTATCTTGCACACTCTTTACTGCAGTAGCGTACGCTTTCGGCGCTTTAATGATTTGCGCGATACCTTTGATTTCAATCAATCGCTATGTAGTTGTTGTGTTAGACAATGACACATTTTTCACAGATCGACGTGTTTTATATTTATGCTTGTCGGTATATATATTGCCTGTTTTATATATAATTCTTACGCTGACATTTCCCGTTGGTCTTGTTTCTAATATGCACTGTGGATATATGTATTGGTTTTGGTACGTTCGGGAGTTGATGGTCGCACCGATTTCGATACTCTCGCTATCTTCTGTCTTCTGTATTGTGAAATTGTACTTATACATAGCAAAACATGTAAAGTCGGTCAGTGGGATCCTTGAAAAATCCAGACTGAAAGATGAACGCAGTCTGCTGCGCGCGATCACAGTGCAAGGTTAGTTCAAAATAAGATTTCATTATTTGGTATATACGCACAGCAAAATCTTTTGGTATGGGCCTATCGTATCGTTGATTCGGGATGGAAAAAAACAACACGATCGGTGTGCTCAAATCATCAAATCGGTTGAAGTCGCACCCAACGCCATATTCTTTCAGTGTCAATATGTTTTTTTTGATCAAACTTCTTATTTCACGGAAGCTTAATGTACTAATTTTTGGAAGGTTGTAACTTTAGCCCACAGCTATCGTTATTAGGACTTTGGGGTTGATTTCTAGCTAAAACCCGCCCACTCTATATGTGGGTAAACGTGGATAAGGTGTCTAAATACGGATGTTAAGGCTGTAGAAATATAGGGAAGTTTTAAGCGGCTGTAAACGCGTATACAGGGTGTTTTATTATTCTCTGCCCATTTTTGTCTACGTTTTGAAGGATAAACTAAAATTCGAAAATTTAATTAATGCGTTCGGGTCAAAATGCAATTATTAGGAGAAAGTGCGAAAATGGCATTTCGCGAAAATCGCAGGGCGTACTTTTGAGAAGCCGGGCTCAGCCAGTTATAATTAAGAGAGACTTTTTCTAAGCATCGAGCTTTTTGTTCAGAGTCTTGGCACAGTTTACAAAGAGGTCTCAGATTTTGATGAAATTTGTTATTCTGGGATAGTTCAAGTTGGAATTTCCGAAAAACGCAGCAGAATTTTCCGAAAATATTTTCGTGTCGAGATATGGCGGGAAATTTAAACTTGATCAGACAACTATAGCAACAAAGCCAAAATTCTTGTTTCTGTATACCATTCGAAAGGAAATAAAGAGAGAAATCTGGAACTGACCGAAAATTTGAAATTTGTGCAAAACTAAGAAAGTTATGCAAGAAAGAACAGGTCGCATTTTTTTGCTTTTTAGTTTTTCGAATTTTTCGATGATGACTTGGTTGGAAATCTCCGTCCAGTGGATTCAGGATTGTTCCCCTAACTCTGGGCTATCGAACGGTGTCATGAAAAGTATCAAACTCGTGCATGTACGATGTTCAATTTCAGTCCGAAGTTGACCTATGCCGAAATTACGGTAAAAACGGGTTTTCAGAGCTTCAAGAAAATGTCGCCGAAATCAATATTTTGTATATCATTCGACTGAAAATGATGAGAGAAGTTCGAAAATGTGCACAGTTTTGAATTCAGTGCAAAACTAAGAAAGGTATGGGAGAAAGAACAATACCGCATTTTCGCATATTTTGATTGTTTTACTTTTTAATTTTTCGACTTGTTCGGCAGAAACCTTGTCCTGAATTCTCCGTGCAGTTGAGTCATGATTGTAGCTCTAATTCTGGGCTATCCAACGATGCCATAAAAAGTATCAAACTCGTGCATGTACGATGTTCAGTTTCAGCTCAAAGTTACCCATGTCAAAAGTACGGTAAGTCGTTTGTGCTGGAGGTGTTTTACATTTCAACTCAAAGTCAGCGCATGATTATTTAGAATTTTTTACCATTTTTAGTTGAAGCCTTTTCAAATCTGCCCGTGTACAGTTACTCTACATTCATAGCATACGTTACGAGCTGTCTTGTGATATATTTACATAGAGAGAGTTATTCAACTAGCCTCAGTTTAGTCCAGCACTCGTAAGTGGACAATTGAATACTACGGCACAAACGACTTACCGTACTTTTCGCATGGGTAAGTTTGAGTTGAAATTGAACATCGTACATGCGCGACTTTGATAATTTTTATGGCACCGTTGGATAGCCCAGAGTTTGAGCTACAATCATGACTCGACTGCACGGAGAATTCAGAACAAGTTTCTGTCGAAAAATGCGAAAAACTAAAAAGGTAAAAATTCAAAAATATGTGAAAATGCGGAATATTTCATTGTTCTATAAATTTCCTAATTTTGCACTGAATTCAAAACTGTGCACATTTTCGGACTTCTCTCATCATTTTCAGTCGAATGATATACAAAATATTGATTTCGGCGGCGTCTTAACGAATTTCTGAAAACCCGTTTTTACCGTAATTTCCGCATGGGCCCACTTCGGACTGAAATTGAACATCGTACATGCGCGACTTTGATAATTTTTATGGCACCGTTGGATAGCCCAGAGTTAGGGGAACAATCTTGAATCAACTGGACGGAGAATCCCAACCAAGTTTTTGCCGAAAAATTCGAAAACTGACAAGCGAAAAAATGCGACCTGTTCTTTCTTGCATAACTTTCTTAGTTTTGCACCAATTTTAAATTTCGGTCAGTTTCAGATTCCTCACTTTATTTCCTCTCGAATGGTATACAGAAACAAGAATTTTGACTTTGTTAATATAGTTGTCTCATTAAGTTTAAATTTCCCGCCATATCTCGACACGAAAATATTTTCGAAAAATTCTGATGCGTTTTCCGGAAATCCTGACCTAAACTGTCCCAGAATAACAAATTTCACCAAAATCTGAGAACTTTTTGTAAACTGTGCCAAAGGAAGCTCGATGCTTAGAAAAAGTCTCTCTTAATCGCATAATCGAATGCCGATTTGCAGGTTTGTTACCCTTATTGAGCTGCACTCCAGCAATTTTGTTTGTTATATTGACATCTATTAGCAACGACAAGGATAGCTGGAGCAAAGCAATTCAAAGTTTTTCAATTGGACCATTTATCATTGTAGCACCGTTTTTTAATATTCCACTGGCGCTGATATTATTGAACCCTGTAATTGATCCACTGTTGACGCTAATTTGCGTCCGCCAGTATCGTCGAGTGGTTGGTGGCTGGCTGCAGAAATTCTACTACAAAATGAACATCGGTCAGTGGCTAAAGACTGTACCAGTCAGTAGCACCGTGCGCCCGCTCTGATGTTTTGCTGCAAATTGAATTTCTTATTCTAAAATGAGCTGTAATTGTATGTGAAACTTTGAACAACAGCTCTATATTTATATATCAGCCAGACGGACAGCGATAAACATTTAATCCGCCGTGCCATTTTGCATGATACCATTTTATGATTAAGAATCTTTAAGTTGCCACTTCTACAGAAAACGATCAAAACTCAACATTCTGTCTATCAAATTTCGCCGGAAATAGCGCTGTTCATTACTTTAATTTGTCCGTCATTTGGTCAAATGGATGCTCTTGCACTAACAAGCAGCGAATGCACAAAATTAATAAGTTCATTAAATCATAAAGTGCCCGTGCCCGTTTACATCATTGCATTCAGAGTATAGTCACAAAATCAGATGACATAAACTGGCACAGAATTTGTATGTCATTGAATTCGTATGACAATCACTCAAGTTATAATGCGGAGGCAAAGTGCAGATACAATTTTTCCCGAAGTTATTGATGGGATCGAGGTGCAAAGTATCGATTAGGTTGCTAATCTTTAATAGTCTTTTCTCGGCATCTCTGTGTTTTTTTATCGATGTACACTGACAACAGGGACGGCCCCTCATTAGAGAGACAAGCAACAAGCCGACACAGAGTGCTATCTCGGTTTCCCGAAGAGGATGGTAGTAGGCTGAGAGGTCCATAGAGCTGAAAAGTCCACATGGTCACGTCAGGCTAATTAAAGGGAGTACGCGTCGTTGGGCGTAGCTAATTACGCCGCGTCGTAAACAATAGAGCGTTGAGAAGTCCACAGAGTCAGTTTAAAGAACGCTAACGACAGTTTTAGAGTGGCTGAAGACGGCCCACCGCTTCTACGTTCGTACCAATGCTTTGCACATGCGTCTAAAGAATAATGTTCATGCACTAGCGTGTCATACTCTCAGTGTTATGTAAAGTTCTATGGATGACCCACATTAACAGCATGCAGTACACCCAGTTTCACATTGCGTTCAACAGACAGTGCCCACTTGCGGCATGCCGCTCGCTCGGCAAAGCACCTTATTACACTTGAAGCGATGCTAAGCATTTCGTTACGTCCAATGGATAGCGTATCAAGGGATGGAATTTGTGCCGTGGGCTTCATTATCCTATCAGAACATTCTTAATTACATTGATCGAATTATCACCATTTGTGTCTTGACTCAATAATTATAAATTTATACTCGATTTTAACTTTTAACTTTAACAGAACTATTACTATTTACTTTAAGCTACTCTTAACTACTATAAACCATTTGCAGAAAATCATTTGGCGATTTATGTTTTTTTGTGTTTAGTTTATTAGCAATGCCTAACACAATCAAGATATGCCCACTTCTATGCAATGCACATCTTCAAACTTCAGCTTTTCTATACAAATCATTTCAAGCCTTTGCAGAGTTGCTAAGGAATGCTTTAAGTGATAAGAAGTAACCTGTATCCCTATGGACCTCTCAACTCACCTTCCGCCGATCTGTAGACCTCTTGGCGCTCTAATTATCAAATTACTTTTTTTGATGAGTTAATTGGCTAGCTGTGGACCTCTCAGCTCTTTGGACCTCTCAGCGCGCACTCGAAAATTTTATATCCTCAAGTCAGATTTCGTTTATTGGTATATTAGAGGGAAAGAAGTTGGCTACCAACGAGAACTGCCAGTGATCGGAAAAATTCTCTACCGTAACAAGGCCAGCAAAAACAGAAAGTAGCGTTCGAGAAATAGTTGTAAAATTTGCGCAGTGTATTGTTAAATAATGAAGCACAAACTTTTCTCGAATAAATGGCTTTTGACTTCTCCCTCTCAAACCTCATGAACATTTATATTATTATGTTCGATTTTGTGTTGCTAAGCTGGTGCAAGTGCAATAGCACCTGTCGTTTTAGGTCAATGTTCTGCTTTCGTTGATCGATGGGTATTAACCTGTGATAGATGTGCGCGTTAATCATCGATGGTGCCGAGCAGCTGTTGTTGCCCTGGCAGTTAGGAGCGATCAGATCCACCAGATCATACTTTGATGCTCAATCAGCTAAAAGTCGAGTTCAGCTTGCGCTGCTCTATCCTATTGTTGATTGCCATATATTTTGTTCAAGAGTGGATTTGTAATACCGAACAGTTATTGGCTATCCTATAGTTCAATATATATTTTGTAATACTTTTCTGAATCACGAATAGTCGTTACTTGACCCAAGATTAGTTTTTCACGATCGACATGTGTTCCTTAAAGTCTACCATTCTCCGCTGTTATCTGTTGCTCTCTCTGCTCACCGTTTCAACCTCCAATGCCGCTAAAAACTTGGAAGTTCAATGCAACAAGTCGAGCGCCGTGCATACTTATTGGGGCACCAGTTGCTACATTATTCACACGGAGACTAAAATGTACAACACGGCTAAAACGTCATGCAACGACATTCTCGGTTATTCGGGGCACTTAGTACACATACGTTCCCCACCAATGCTGGCAGTCATTGAACAACTAATGTCGGTGAGTCTTTTTTACTTTTTATGGCACATGTACGCTATTTGTGAAGGGTATTCGTTCCTTTTGATTACTTACAAATGACTACGATCACAAATGAATAAATACCTTTAATTCTAATTTTAATGACTAAGATAAATGACGTTTCTGTCCACATCTGAACGTTCCTGCGGTTGAGTAGACTGAATCGTTCGAAAATTTGATCACATGGAATGCGTGAATCAAATAAATTGAAACTCAGACAAAATCGATTGCGTGGTTCAGATATGGTAACAATTTTAAATTCACCATAAATTCATGGCGAACGCTGTACATATGAAGAACACGACTATGAAACCGACAATGGCGTTTTTCCTGCGAATGTAATTCGCAGTCGTAATTGTGTTGCAAAAAACTGCTCAACAGCAGGTGAAGACGGACGTAAATTTCTTCTTTTCGAAACCAGTTTTTAATGAAATAAAAGGCTTTGAATATATTGCTAAATTCGTTTTACCGAGCAACCGGATTGATGTCGGCACGAATAAAAGCGCATAGCATGTGACAGAACGACCATTTCCATTCCTGGACCTGTTAGAAAATCGCTTCATTATTGATTGCGTGCGCGAAGTGCACGCCTTAGTATACTGTGGCCAGGTAAAAGTGAGGTGTGCGAACGTCTACCGTCATGTTTTCGCATAGAAGCAACAGTCTGTAGGCACTAAAAATGATCGACTCGGGGGTCATTTTGGGTCGGTGATTCGAATGGAAGCATCAGTTTTTTATGGATCTCGCTCATTCGCAGGGAATTTCGCTTCGAAAATCGTACTGTTGACGATTTTTCATGACGTTTTTTTCTTTTCGAGAGTTGAACAAGTAAACTTATATGGAACGTTAGTTTTGATAGCTTAACACATATTGGCATTAATTTCTGCTCGATTAATTGGCTTATTGGGACAGGAACTGCAAACAATTAATGGAACAATATCGGTGGCATTATAGCGAAATCACTGAGAGTGGTTACGTGTTAAAGCGAAAAAGACAATATGTATTGTGCATGGTACAGTATCCATCGATTGATCGTCGGTGGTACGGTTGACGCACTGTAAAAGTAATTCGTTACACATAGAGTTGTAAGGGGGTCGGGGTAACCCCGGACCCCGCGGGGTTACCCCGACCCCGACCCCGTCCCCGACTTTTGAAATCAACCCCAACCCCAACCCCGACCCCGACCCCGACCCCGACTTTTGATAATTTACCACAACCCCGATCAACCCCGACCACGAATTTCAAATCCACCTCTCATCCCCACTATAAATTTTGTTACAAGTAATAGTGAAGGAAGCTGTATATGGGAAAGTCAACAATCTTTCACTCATACAGCTGATAATAACTCATTTTGTTCTCGTATATTTTCTTATCTCACTCGCTATAGCGGGCTCTATTTCCTGCAACTACCTGAATGCCTCCTGAAAAATCCGTAGCGTGGGATTGTTTTATAATGCAAACTGGCGATAGCGATAAGGCTTTTGTGCAAGCTCTGCAATGAGCTTAAATCGTACAAAGATAGTTCGATCAAGAACCTTCGCAATCATTCTTAAGCCGCCCACAAGATCAACCTGCGATACAGGCCCACCATTTTCGCTTCAGTTTAAGAATTTTTCTTAAATATAGGTGCACTGTCTTAAATCTTACAAGACACAAAGAATAAGACCAAAAGAGGAGCAGTAAAATGAGTAAATTTTTGTCATTCGCTAAAACGTTGTGGTTGTCATGTCATCTTTTTGTCTTTCTTGGAAAACAGATGTTACTATTAATGCTTATTTTTCTATTGCATAAAAACAGAAATTACGAAAAATTCGCAGAAAGGATGTGTTATTTTGTCTTAAATTTTGTCTGAGACTGGAAGCGTTTATCTTAAAAATTTCTTAATTTTCAAAAACTTTTTCAAAAAAGCGACTTTCAACCTGACATCCCTGCTGCGATAGCGAAATGACGATGAGGATATTTCGAACGGGGCTAAGTAGCTTGAATTCCCAAGGCATCCAAATTAGATGAAAGACCGAAACTAAACCTAGACTATTTCCTGAGATCAGCAAAGTACGCGAACAAGTTTCCTATGCACTAAATATCAGATCGTCGCTATTTATCTGCGCCACTCAGCATTGTCCTTAGCGAACGCCTATTTAGCGGTGCGACACTTTTGTACGGGATAAATTGTGGAAGGGCTGAAGGATCTATTTTCGCTCGCTGCAACTCAAAGTGCATTAATTACAGTAGAAACCGGGTATAAGAGAATCGGATATAAGAGAAAACCGGATATAAGAAACTTTTCTGAACTCCCGTGCTCAGTTAGTCATTTGCTACAACACATAAGAGAAACCGGATATAAGAGAATTTTTTTCACTTCCCTGCATTCTCTTATATCCGGTTTCTACTGTAATGATAATAAATACATTTAAAAAGTACGTTTGGAAGAATGGTCAAATTTCAGTCAACCCCGAGCAACCTTGGGGTCAACCCCGACTTCAACCCCGACCCCGACAAACCCCGACCCCGACTTTTTGAAAATCCCGACCCCGTTACAACTCTAGTTAGAATCCCTTCAAGACCTACAGTTTTGCTGTTTCGAAACTTTTATTTGGATCATGCACATACCCTTAATGTTATCTTAAATCCTGCTTCAGCCTTTGACTTATGACGGAAGATAAACCGAATAAGAATTGTTAGCTTAGTGCTTATTGAGGTAAAAGGTGCGAGAACGCCATCATATGATGAAAGCGGAGTTCAAATGCGGTCACATTGATTACATAATCTGAGGTGTTTAAGCAAATGAAACATTTTTCCGACTTGGGACTTATTTGGATAAACACTGGATAGAATGGGGTCATAAAGCTAGGAGGAGAAAGTATTCCCCCTTCAGGTGCTGCCCAATGTTCACCACTACCACTTTTTAAAGGATGTATGGGTAAGGGGATCTATATAGATGATTAAAATTTTCACAAGCATGAGAGAATTAGAAAATAGCAGTTCATTTCGCACATAATTTAATTCGTGGCTTTTTCTTGTTGGCATATTTTAACAATAGTCAGGTATTCGCAGTTAAAAGAATATATATATTACTACCGGGTTTTCTCGAAAATAAGACCTCCCGAAAATAAGCCCTCCGGATGTATTTTTGAAAGCCTTCTCGAAAACACCCCCCGGACTTATTTTCCGGTCAAGAATTATTCCGACCGCGTCAAAAAACCTACCGCTTTTGCTGCCTTTTCTCGAAAATACGCCCGGGGCGTAATTAAATACGTATGTTATATCACAGTACGACACGATTTCACAATAAGATTATCGCAAAACACGCGGTGAAAAATCGAAATCGGTGGCGTTTATCTGCTCTACCGTATTATTGAGTGCATTAGGTTTACTTTTTGGAAAATATTTTCACAAATTATGCGTAAGTGCTATTTTTATGAACTGGAGGGCACAATACTGCAGTTTCTCGAAAATAAGCCCCGGGCGTATTTTAGAGGAAAATGTTAAGGCTCGAAAATGCTATTTCCCGTAAATAAGTCCGGGGCTTATTTTCGAGAGAACCCGGTACCAATTGAATTTTCTTCGCGAGAACCCATTCAGTTTATGCTGCAAAAGAAAGCTTCCATAAGTGTAATTTTAGATACTGCTCAAAGAGAAAGCGCCCCATCATACATCGGAAGTCGTTAGTCAGCTTTGATGACGAAGAAGTCAATGAGGGAGTAACAAAAACTTTGGACAGCATGTCATTGGAAGTAGATACCACTGCGCAGCCTTCCACAGAAATCAAACAAAGAGAGAGTCACAAAAGGAGGATGCGAAACAGAATTATTGTCGGCGGTGCATTATCGACTTTCGTATTGATAGCAGTGCTGGCAGCAGTGAACTTCACTCGACTAAGTAAGACTAATATGTCATATTCTATATCAATATTTAAAAAAGATAAAGAGAGTAAAAAATTTACATGTAGGTAGCAGGGAAGGAACTGCGCTGGCATGTACTTCAGTTTATTGTCAACGATAATGAGCTTTTCGATGGTGGGATGATGTAATATTCTGAAGCGCCGCTCCCAGTCTCGCGGTCACGGGTTCAACTCCCAGCCAAAGGCGAACCCTTATTCAACCCAGGGGCTCATCCCTGCAGAGTCGCGGAATTGGTAGCAGCATTGCTGCTAAGTTTAGTCTTTTCAATCCAATCTAAGCAGCTTTGGGCTAAATGCCCTACTCCCTCTACAGGCTGCAGCTGTACAGCCCCTATCCGTAAGGATTGATCCGAGTGGAACTCAATTATTCTTTCAACATTTATCTGTTGCCATTTAAGCCAGAACATCATATCCAGCGTTATATAGCATTTGAAATGTAACTTTTCCTACGCATAAAGCTTATTTTGACATTGTTTGCCACGTGCTCCTAGATCTTGCCAAAAACTGTCACTCTCAGACATTTTAGTCTAATACTACCGAAAATGGCGTCTACATTTTTTTAAATTTTGCTGACGAGACATCTTAGAAAGTTCGAACTACCAATTAGCATATTTTTTCATAAATTAATGGTTCCAGCTAGCATTCAATAAGATATAGTGAGCAAAATTAGAAAGATTGCGCATCATCGGTTTTTAATGATGAGGTGAAAAAGTTAAGCAAAAACAAAAGGAAGATCAAAATATTCACCTTCACATTATTTTCGTTTGCATAATAACCTCATTCAGTTGCCCTTAATTAAAGTTGCTCTAAAAGTACTAACCTTGTGCTAGACTTCCTAGCACCACAACAAATATAGCCTTATTCATGCAAGAACGGATCTGAAATTTAACTCAAAGTTAGTCTCTACCGTAATTAAAATTGCTCGATTTTCTCTTTCTGGCCTTTTGTATTTGTCAGGAGATTCTCGAACGGCACTAAACATTCGTGAATATTACTTAATAATGAACCCAAATACTTCCTTTCAGTTGGAACAGACTTGTGACTACTGCATGTTATGTACGGCAAGGATTAACTGAGAATTATAATTTCATGCCTCCTAAAGAAAACTGAATCATTAACTAACAGTAACGGGCATAAGTAATGGAACAAGAGTAGAGTTTGGATAAACTTGATCGCAGGTCTGTTAGATGGAATTTTCAAGGGAGCTGTAAAGGGGACAAAGTTTACTTATACAGTTAAAACTGGATAAGTGGAAATCGACTCGGCAAGGAAATTTTTTCCACTTATCCGGTTTTTTCACTTATCTGATTTTCACATATCCGGTTTTAAATCATGTACAAAACATAGGGCAAACATAGGGCATGAACATTTTTTCCACTTATCCGGTATTGACGGAACCAATGACTAGTCTTAAATAATAAAATGTAACACTCGTAACACCAACAAGAACGCATGAAGTCATTTTCAAAAGTGCATTTCACCTCGTACAAGCAGAAGTAATTGAACAATATATTTTCTGTGATTCTCTTGAGCAGAAACAACAAATATGTGTATAATACTTGGTGCTGTAGCCTTTGGCTGTGATAATATGGCCACAGCATCGAGACAGAGTCTGAAAGTTTGATAATCCCTCAAGAGAAATTTTTCTATCGTATTTCTATTATTTCTTGATTTTTATCATCGGTTCAGACAAATTTCTGCATTTTTTGGCTCTGAGCCGTTGTCTAACATGTTCTCACAAATATTCAATAGGAATTAGGTCCAGGTTTTGCGAGGGCAAGATGAAATGATGGAGCTTTTTATGTTTGAGCCACTTCTACACGTGTACCAAAATGTGATTGAAGACAGTTATTTTCTGTATCATCCAACCCCGGCTTATTTCCTCTATGGTATATGAAAGCATATTCTTTTTCGATACTTCGGTGCGAAAGACTCTTTCCATAGAGCGATTTGTGCGAAATACCGTACTGCCCCATACATAGGATGAGCAGCCCTCTCCTCTGGTACAATGACCACGGTGCCTTAAAGTAAAAATTTCGCTTTCCAAGGCGTGCCTCGACCATCGGAGAGCCTAAAATGTTTATAACATTGGTTCAAAACATCAAGAACTTAAATCTGCAGCCAAACTTTTGATGTTAGGCATCATGCTGTTAATGTCATAATAGAGGATAGGTGAACCCGCGTCTAAGTCGATCCGGTATTTCAAACAAACGGCATTATTGACAGAGTCCTTGACAGTGAAATATTGGAATGACATATGCTTTCACATTCTAAAAAGAAAATGGGACGGGGTTGGATTTTGCAGCAAGAAAGTGACCTCAATCACATTTTGGTCCACGTGTAAAGTGGCTCAAACATAAAAAGCTCCATCATTTCATCTTGCCCTCGCAAAATCTGGACCTTAATCCTATAGGGTGTTTGTGAGAACACGTTAGACAACAGCTCAGAGCCAAAAAATGCAGAAATTTGTCTGAACCGATGATAAAAATCAAGAAATAATAGAAATACGATAGAAAAATTTCTCTTGAGGGAATTATCAAACTTTCTGGCTCTGTCTCGATGGTGTAGCTATATTATCACAGCTAAAAACTAGAGCATCAAGTATTAAACATTTATTTTTGTACCTGTTCAAAAAAATGGCAAGACTCAAGGGCACCATCGTAAAATAAATTATTTTCCATTACTTTTGCTCGTGCAAGGAATGGCGTACTTTTGAAAATGACTTTGTACTTTCCCATAAGAGTTTTAGTTTTAGTTTTTACGATTTCAAACTATTGTCAAAGATATAGGTAAACTTTTCACTCTTTACAGCTCCCTTAAAAAATTTATATAGCAGACCTGTGATCGATTTTATCCAAATTTTATATATTGTTGTTCCATTATATATGCTCGCTACTGTATGTCGTTATAACATTATTTTATTTTTGAGGGGATTTGATATACTCGCCAGCGGCCGGAGAAGACAGAGACGAGGCTGAATCAGGTGATGCTGGAGCCCAACTTTTCCTTGCAAAACCGTATATGGATGGGAAAGGTGTTAATCAATCATATGAAGAAGCTGTCAAATGGTTCAAAAACGCTACCGAACAAGATTTTGCAGAAGCCCAAAATTACCTTGGTTGGATGTATCAATATGGGAAACGTGTAAATCAATCAGATGGAGAAGCAGTGAAATGGTACAGAAAAGCTGCTGAACAAGGAAGTGCAAATGCACAAAATAACCTTGGACTGATGTATGAAGATGGAAAAGGTGTTAATCAATCATTTGAAGAAGCTGTCAAATGGTACAGAAAAGCCGCTGAACAAGGAAGTGCATTTGGACAATGGAACCTGGGAGATATGTATGATAATGGAAAAGGAGTTAAACAGTCAGATGAAGAAGCTGTCAAATGGTACAGAAAAGCTGCAGAACAAGGGGATGCAGATGCGCAATATAACCTTGGAGTTATGTATGATAATGGAAAAGGAGTTAAACAATCAGATAAAGAAGCTGTCAAGTGGTACACAGAAGCTGCAGAACAAGGAAATGCAGGTGCCCAATACAATCTTGGATCGATGTATCAGAATGGACAAGGTGTTAATCAATCAAATAAAGAAGCAGTCAAATGGTTCACAAAAGCTGCCGAACAAGAAACTGCTGAAGCCCAAAATTACTTGGGTTGGATGTATGAGAATGGGCGAGGCGTTAATCAATCATATGGAGAGGCAGTGAAATGGTACAGAAAAGCTGCTGAACAAGGAGATGCAAATGCGCAATATAACCTTGGAGTGATGTATGAAGATGGGAAAGGTGTTAATCAATCAAATAAAGAAGCTGCCAAATGGATCAAAAAAGCTGCCGAACAAGAAATTGCAGAAGCCCAAAATTACTTGGGTTGGATGTATCAGCAAGGGTTAGGTGTTCTTCATTCAAATGAAGAAGCTGTGAAATGGTACAGAAAGGCTGCTGACAAAGAAGATTATACTGCACAAGATAACCTTGGATTTATGTATTTGAATGGGCGAGGTGTAAACCAGTCAAATGAAGAAGCTGTCAAATGGTACAGAAAAGCTGCAGAGCAAGGAAATGTAGAATCACAGTTTACCCTTGGATTCATATATTTGCATGGGCTAGGCGTTAATCAGTCAAATGAAGAAGCTGTAAAATGGTTTGGAAAAGCTGCTGATCAAGGTTATACAAATGCGCGATTTAATCTTGAATTTATGTCGGATGATGCGCGAAACGTTTCTCGATTAGATGGAGAAGCTGTCAAGGGGTACAGAAAAATGGCTGAACAAGGAAATGCAGATGCCCAAAATGATCTAGGATGGATGCATTATATTGGGCTTGGTGTTCTTCAATCGTATAATGATGCTGTCAAGTGGTACAGAAAATCAGCAGAACAAGGAAATGCAGGTGCTCAATATAATCTTGGAATTATGTATAGCGATGGAATGGGCGTTCCTCAATCAAAAGAAGAAGCCGCAAAATGGAACAGGAAAGCTGCAGAACAAGGGTATGCACTTGCGAAGACAAATGCTTGATACGACGTTCAATAAGTTAGAGAGTGCTTAAATAGTACAGAGTATCATAGAAACGAAAGAATTTGTTTTTTGAATATTGTGGTCTAAAGTTATTCAAATGAGCTTAAAAGTTGAATAGATTATCTCCAGACGATGAGGATTTTTTCAAAAAAATCATTCAGCTTGGACGCGGCATTGTCAAGTTATGGTCAGTCAGAGATAAACGCACTTTTCCAAGTGAAGCGCTTGCGACGCGTGGTTATACAAAAATGTCGATAAGAAGAAATCTTTAATAATTTTTGCTTCTTATCGTCATCTTCATATAACCACGCGTCGCAAGCGCGTCACTTGAAAACGAGTGTTTATCTCTGATTGACCATAACTTGACCGCGATCAAATTGAGTAATTTTTTTAGAAAAAATCTTCATCGTCTGGAGATAATTATTGCAATGAAGCTCAAATGCCTGTTAAGATTGATTATATGTGTGGAGCGCTTTTCATAGAATCGTAAGGAACTGTAGTGTATGAATGATCAAGAATTTCATGTTCAGGGGGTTCTAAAAGTACCATTGACTATCCTGACTCGAAGAGGTGACACCCAAAGACGAAACTTGGACTAGAGATGTCCCCGGAGGGGACCTTGAAGTGGGCAGAGTTTTAGCCGGAAAGTCGCTGTGGGACCCGAGTGGCATTACAAAACATATTCCAATCGCCTTACACATGGGGCCCTGTTTCAGACCCTATTACTCTTTGTTTAAGAAGTTTCTCGCCAAGTTCTTGCGTTCTTCCGATAGAGAAGTTTCACCCAAACGTTTTGCAAAAACAAACTTGAAAATCTATTAAGAACTGAAAAATTGGCAAGAGTTGAATGAACTTAATAAAGAATGCCATGGTGGAATGCTCTTCATAGAAGCATCATGGAACCCATCAGAAGTGTTCAAATATGGGAAAATGGATACGTTTCTGAAAGTTCAACTTTAGGGCTACAATCTGCAGTAAAAATTAGCCTGATTCGAAACTACGAAATTATTGACCTTGAGACCACCCACAGTGCAAAAAGTGTGAAAATTGAATTTCATCTATAAAAATGATCTTTCAACGTCTGGTGAGCGGAAACAACAAAAAAGAGCAAAGAAAACCATTCGTGATAGATTTCCATAAGATTATCGAAATACCCAAGGATAAATATGTTATGCATGTCACGTGACCACACACAGGTTCGATTCTCAAATTATTTTAAACTTTCTTTTAAGTTTTGCATTGCGTATTTTAACTATTTTCGCTCATCAGACAGTAAATGATCATTTTTATTAATGAAATTCAATTTTCGCAGTTTTGTGCACTGTGGATGGTCTCAGGATCGCCCAGGTCCCACAGCGACTTTCCGGCTGAAACTCCGCCCACTTCCAGGTTCCCTCAGGGGACATCTTTCGGTCCAAATTTCGTCTTTGAGCGTTACCTCTTCGAGTCAGGATAGTCAAGGGTTGTTTTGGAACCCCCTGTAAAAGTGTACGTGTCTTCCTAAGTACATATTGTGCGGTCTGTGGTTATGTGAAGTGCCTGCGCTCATTGCGCTTTTCAATTTTTTGAAAAAAGTTATGAAATAACTGTCATCCCGGATTGTGCATTGCTCGAATATTGTACACAAGCAGTTGGATAGACTTGCTACGATATGATTCATCTCTTTTCAATAAAATAACAAAAATCGCACCAGTCGAGCGAAAAATTAAAATTTATATTCCATAAATATTATGGCTTTTTTAAATATTGTGAAAAATGTTGTTCTATCTTTGGTTGAAATTTCATTTCGACCTGTTGAGATTTGGCAAAGACATGAAATTAATGAATGTACCAGTTTTGTGGGCCACCCTGTATATTGTCACGAAAGGATCCAACGACAGAAATCCAAGATAACAACCTGTTACAGCGCCAGCTAGTGATAAATGGTTGCCGAGTTAGACAGTGATTGATGACCAGTTAGAGTCATCCATCTGGAACCGTTTTTGTGCTAACGCCGAGCTCCTCGTTGCTGATGTTAGGTTTAACCGGCGCTTCTCTAGACCGGGCCTCAAGCCACACGGTCGGCTACCTTCCCTCTTCCCGAAATAAACATCCGATATATTGTCTGCAAGCCACACAACACANAACCGGCGCTTCTCTAGACCGGGCCTCAAGCCACACGGTCGGCTACCTTCCCTCTTCCCGAAATAAACATCCGATATATTGTGTGCAAGCAACACAACACAACCCAAAGCCCAGATAGTCTCCAATCAGGAACATTTAACCAAAGGTTAGCGTCACAAGCATATCGACATATAGGGGACATTTTTCACTGAGTAACGTCAAAACAGTCTTTCCTGACTCTCCTTGACGTGTTGCGTTCTAAAGATAGGCTAAATTTGGCGTTTTACGGTATTCGGTCTCGACGCTCGTTACTGATTGAAAAATTTCCCCTATAACTAGGGAAGAAATAAACGGAAAGGTTGTCGAATTAAGTGCTCGAATCAGTGACCTATGTCAACTTCGAGTGTAATCTCGCATGACACGTATCCCCACTAGAGTAACTCGCGGGTCAGACGCTTCGAGAGGGTCGTGATTCTCCTGTGATCAACAGATTTCAATAGTTAGTACATTAAAATGAAGCTTGCGATATGGTCTATTCATTTCTTATAAAAACATTTTCATATTTCATTTCGGTGTATTCTAAATTTTAATAAATTCGATTGCGACTGG
>NIUQ01000373.1:0-40322 GCA_002796945.1 Plectus sambesii
ATATCAGTATCCTAATAGCACGACATGTCGTACTATTAGAGACAGTCGTACTATTTTTCGAAGAGACCGTACCATGTCGTACTATTGGAGACTGTCGTACTAATAGAGACTGTCGTTCTATTAGAATAAATACGGTAATCATAGCTACTACACAGATAGTTGAACAGAAAATTCGGCATTTGCAGTGATCCAAATTTAATATTTGTATTAGACAACTTTTAATGATTGAATTTTCAACATTTTTTGACAAAATATGTTAAATGCTTTTGTAAAACCTCTACATAATGGGGTTGTGACTGGACGAAGATTAACGAAAAATTAAGTTGAGATAAAATTATAATTAGGGGCTTCGATCTCGAACATTGAACATCGGCTAAAGACAGTGCGCAAACATATATTTTACAATGACAGACTTACAAAAATATTTACTGAATGAGATCAAGGAATACATATCACAACAAGAAAGCAAAAATTCAAATGACTCTTTTTCACACAAACATCTATCACAAACAAAAACGTATTATTTGACAATATTTGTGGCAACAGGTTGAATATTAATGACAGGGGTTCTCGTTTGCCTCACACTTTGATTCGTATGCGCCTTCGAAAAACATTTTATAAAGAAGCGCTTGCAGCAGTTAGTAATCAGAGATAGAAAAGAGAGCGTAGCCTTACGATACGGTCGCATAGTTATCAAGATCACCAAGCATACATATGTAGATCCCATAAGAAGATTTACTTCGTCCACTTTAGAACATATAATACCAATCCAACTATTAAACCATACACTGAGAGGAATAATATTTAAAATATAACCAAGGAACATTACGTGCACAATAATCTTATCGAAAAAAGGAACAATGCTTTGAAGAAATACAGCTAAAAGAATGCTACGAGATTCTTTCAGGCGCTGCTGATTAGCTACATTGTTAACGATCCGTTGGTGCTTTAGAAGTATGCAAAAAATTGTAACGCTTAGAATTACTGACATCAACCACGGTAAAATATAGGGAGCATATATAAGAAAAAAAGATACATTATTTGAAAATGATAAAATTTTGAATAGACGACCATTTATTGGTAATGTAACCAGAAAACATAAGAAACAATAAAAAAAAATTAATTTTGGCTTCATGAAAGTAGGATAGTGATTAGGCAACGCAATGGCCATCCAACGATTGAACACTGTTGCAAATAACGTATTCATTTGTCCATAATATCCTAAAGTATTAATTTCGTCTGTAATTTCATAAAAAATTATATACCAAAGCGGACGACTCTTGCTGATCTCACGATATTTGCTACTCCCTAAACCTATATCACGTACTGTTAATAAAAGAACGTAATACAGTTCGTTAAAAACATTGGCTAAAGCTTGATTCAGTACAAACCACTTGTAGTCTCCATTGATGTGCTTTTTACTGAAGATGCTGAGACCGATGACAAACAGACTCAAAGCCAAGCCCAAGCTGTGAAAAAACAGCTTATCCCAGTTAACGAGTAATCGCGTCGTCCAATTGTCTTCGATGTACGGCTTGATTGTCGCTTGCGTATAGTTCAACATGGTTGTACTATTCAGTAGTGATATCAGATCTGTTGAATTCGCTGCTTCCATGATTTTATTCTCTGCTCTTTTCAAAGTTCTTGATTGCTTCTTCAAAACTGATGTCAGGTACACTGAAAAATAAATGTGACCCATTAATTGACGTAGAATTATCAACAATTAGATCAAGCATAGCAGTCGCGTGAGCAAACTCTGTAGAAGGGAGTGCTCATTAAGTAAAACATTATTTTGCATTTCACTATGAACAGTTCAGGCGTAATAAATGTTACAGTATACTTTATTCTCGTTCCACGAAATTTTCTTTTTGCTCAGTGGTATGTTTCATATTACTATTTTAATGCTCAATACTCCACCTCTTTCATGACACTAAGTGTTACCAACTGGCCTAATAAAAGAACACCTTCACAAACTCTTTGATAATAAGACATGGGGAGAAGGTCATGTGAAACTAACTTCGGTTACAAGCGAATTCTTTTCACTACTCCCTTCATACTTGTCCATACTGCTATTCCTCTTGGTTAAACAAAACTCAAGTTGTCTAATTAGCGCTTTCTACAGTTTAGTTTTCGGGGATTCTTCAGAAAAGTATGATAGCTTTCTCGATATATCATCTATACAAATGGGCGGAAACAGAGCATTAACAGAAATTATCGTTAAAAGAATATTTTTGGTATGATATTTGCCTGCATCACTTAAGATCCATCTCATCCTCCTATTGCCCCAGGGATGTCGATTGTCAATGCGTGAAATCGGGAAAGGAAGAGATATCACAGAGGAAATACATCACGAGCGGGAAACACAGAACGATTGAGATTCTATCGAAATGGGGCCTTAAAGACGATGTGAAGCTAATTAGCGGTAAGTCGAAAGCATTGGGCAAAAGAAAAATATAACAATTATTAGGTGAGAAGAAACTTCTTTTATGCTGGATAAACATTACTTGCAGGATTTCGTGAAGGAAACGCCTTTCTCTAATTAGTAAGAACAGTAGGTCATGTCTATTAAATTTCAGAAGCGAAAAGTCTATTAAGAGATCCAAGAATGTACTCTTTATAATAATTGGAGACATAATCAGAGCCTAGTTTAAACTTGAGTGCCTTTATGCATTCACCAACTTCCAGACAAATGAGAGCTTTGGAAATTAAGTAGCTACCAAGCTAACCCAGACGCGCTCCTCATTATCGCGAATAACTTAATGAACATGTGCGCAGATAGAATTTAAAAGCTGAGAGAAGCTTAGGCATATTTTCTTTTGTTCATAGTTGAAGTGTTCGGGGGTTCACAAGATCATTCTGCCGAACACTTTGATTTGCAAGATATTTTTATACTGAATTTTTATCATCTTTGATGCGTACGAAACGGAAGTAGATGGATAGACTTTTGGACTGTAGTAAGAGGCATATTGTCAGAATCGACATTAATACTGAATGATTTGAGCAAGCTTATGCACTGATATGTTCTTTTAAGAACGACTCTGGGGTATGGATATGTTTAACAAATAAATCCTCATAACGACTAACCAATTACGAAGAATGATAAGCGTAGAAGACTTCAATCGTCCACCTTGTTGGGACAACAATTGATGAATGAGACGAGTGGTTGTTCTTCTGAAGGGAGGAATGCGAGAGAGCAGAGAGGGGCCGACCAGGCACTGCAAAAACAGACGATGAGAATGAGAAGGAAGCAAGGAATCGCTGCAGATCACTTTTGCAAACGAGAGCTACATATCACCTGCGTGTATTGGACTTAAGTTCCACCTACAAGCTGAATTACTCTTTCCACATTAAATTTATCATTAGGTAATACATAACACCCGCTTCAAAATAACTTTGCTCTGCGCGAGTAGATCGAAAAGTTTCGACCATAAAGGTCAATAGCTCATGAGAGCGACCATAACCACCTGACACACCTACGTGTGTTGACTTAGTTACCACCATAGAAATCACTTTATGCATTCTAATACATCATTAGATAGTTGATAATACCTGCTTTCAGGTTGAAATAACTCTACACGAGCAGATGAAAAATTTCAATCATAAGTGTAAAAAGCCATGAAGCGTTTGCAACCTCGTGCAGCATTTTAAGACGCATACATGCGCTAGTTTGATACTTAATATCGTTATATAGCCCAGCTTTACGAGAGCAATCCTAGAGTAACTTTCGCCTAAGAGTAATGAACAAGTTTTTTCAAAGTGCGCCAACATAAGCTCTATGCTTACAAAAAGTCACTCTTAAAATACTGACGGACGAGCGGCACGGTACAGCGTGTTACATCGTCAAAATTTTTCGATCATCGCGTCGATATGCAACGAAACAAAGCGAAGACGGCGAGCTGTCGCTGCAGCAGTTATACAAACAGCACCACTTGTACTGTATTTTAACCTTTGCAAACGGCTAACAGCCAACGCTTATGCTTTTCAACTTTCAAAATAATGCCTACGGCGTCACTTACACTTGATGCATGGGACAAAATGTATGCACTCAGTCGATAGAGAAATGCAAACTCATTCGTTCGTCAATCCGTGATTGACAGTATACTTTCAACATTTGAGCGACTTGTCCAAAACTGAGCAAACAGCGATCGTGACCAGTTCGCATAAGCAAACGAATACATGTTCATCAATAAAAGTTCAGAAATTTTAAATCGACAAACACACTACATAATTCTGAGTAAGGCACGATTGAAACATGTAAACAGCAACGAATATTTTAGGTCTCGACAAGATTATCTGATTCCGTGTGTCGATACATGGCGTACATTCGTACATTTGATGAAGCCGTTAAATTTCATAAAGGCTAATTATTAGTTGAATTTTTTGTGTTAACAAGCTTCTTTATAAAATATAGGGAGAGGAAAATCTCCTCTGACATGGTTGTAGAGTTGCGCCCCTATACGATTGCTTTGTAGAATACTTTTACATTTGTACTGTGCAGAGATTTGTGAATTGTGCTTGCGACCGCCCCACAGACCACTATGATCAAGTTATACATCCTTTTTTGGCGTTTCGCGGCTTTGCAAGCCTCCATGAATAGCTAGTCATTAATTTTTCAAGATTTAGGATTAAAAAGACTCAATTCGGATACGTCAGGCGCCGACGACACTCATACGAACGCAGTTTTACACAAGCTTCTTTCACTGCCGGTTTTGTAAGTATAAAATGCTCTCTACTCCAGCTTTAAAACGCTCCGTAGCTCATTATATTAAGAGAATTTTATTACAGTTTAGTATGGAAGCGAATTTCGCCAAAAGTTCTAAATTAAAGTCATTTTCGACTTGGATCAAAACGAAGGCAAATTAAGCTCGACCATTGTAAAAATGATGAAACTGCTCAGTTTCAAAGTTCTTTAAATTATTTTCAAGTGGATTTGCGTTCGATGGACCACTGCCGCCAACCCACACTTGGTTGCTGATCGTTGCCCTATAGATCCTATTGAGTGCTCGCATTGTAAGAAGAGAAGGGCAGTTATCGAGGATGAGAGTAATAAAGACAGTAGATGTTTAGCTTATTTGATCGACTTTTGGTCTCTTTTGAGCCATGTTATCATCCATAAAATGAACTGACGCGAGAGGACGTTCAGCTAGGGTTTCGGTCGTATTTCTAAGACAGAGAAGTGAAAGCTACCAAGACGGGAAAGGGAGGATTTTTTGTGCACATTAAATCTCTAAACGTAACGTGATAGTCCAAACAATGTCCATTAAATTCTTCAGACATTAAATTGGAGATAGCGAGTGAAAATGAAGCTGGATGACGAAGTAGTGCGCAACTTGGCGGTAGCCAAACTGTTCCGAGAGAATACGGGCAAGATCAACAGCATCGATTACAGCTCGGATGGCTTGAATATGATATCCTCTTCGGATGATGATTCCGTAATCATCTACGATTGTCAGACGGGCACGAAGAAGCGATCGGTACGTCCGCTTAGTTCCCTCTTTCGATTTCTGCTTACACTCCAAAATTAACGCGTGATATTCGCAATGTTTAACATTATATTCATTCATTTATTATAGTCTTACTTCATCTATGCACACATATAGTATTTTCACTTTTATAACGACACTCATCACTTCAAAGAAGACGTTTTTACACATTGCTTTGATTTGGAAAGTGTCCTTATTAATGTGGAAATTGGTATATCAATAAATTCGAATGAATAGTACTATGAAAACGATAAAATGAGGAAGAGGACATTCATTCTTGATGCTACCTTATTAGATTATACTTAATTCAAACTTTTGTCACGAAGAAATTGTTTTACTTTGTCTTATAGACCAGTAGGAGCCAATTTAGTGCTAAGCACTTGGAACAGCATGTCTTATTTGAAATTAAAAACACGGTCATATGGTTTAAGGCCCGTTCTTTGTAGTTTAACTAAACAATTCGAGCTTTCATCGCTTTTTAATGAATCGCTGCCATGTTTTTACTTCATTGCACTGTTTCTGAGTGAAGCTATTAGAACGATTCGGTTATGAGTTATGAGATCAAATAAGCTTACGAATTATTTATAGCCTGGTGTCAGACACGTAACCTTAGCCTCTTTCTCTTGATGCATTGGTGAAAAATTAAGATCAAAAAGTAAAAAGGGCTAATAAAGAATACAGTTAAATTGGTGTTTGAATAACTTATCATCGAGCGCTTTGTTATTTTAACTAGTTTTGAAACTTTATTACGTATTCATACCTCAGGCGTATGCAACAAGTGTTATCGCATGTTGTACAAACCATACTAAAAGTCACCCTATATTTTTTGATACAAAAAGCTTACTGCAAACAGCAGAGGTATACAAGCCAATAGGCATCGAACATTTCTCAATACCTTATAAATTGCTTAACGCAAAAGTGCATGAATTAAGAATTCATTCTTGATTATTTCATGTGACAGTCTTCGATGCGTTCAATTTCAGGTGAACAGCAAAAAGTACGGCGTAGACTTGATTCATTTCACGCACGCAAAGAACACTGCCGTGCACTGTTCGACAAAAGTCGATGGTTTGTTGAGAATGGGGCGGTTTCATATTGGCGTACTTTAGTCGCACTGGAAAGATACAGTAGAAACATTTATTTAGGTGAATGCGTGACCGGGAGATTTTAACCCATAGCAGAAATAATCGTTATTAATGATTTTTACCCGTGTATAACGTAGGAGGCCAAAAATTCCGGACATGCAGAATGTAATTATTGTAAACAATTTCTATTGTAATTGAACGTCGTGTTGAGAATGACTTCAGTTAAAGTACGCGATATGAAACCGACCCTGGAACTGTTTTTTCTGATTACGGCTTGTTCTTCAGATACCATCCGATATCTGTCGCTGCACGACAACAAGTATATTCGATACTTTCCGGGGCATACTAAAAAGTTTGTCTTTGATTTCATCTTTCAGTAGACCCTATTTATGCTTCATCTGCTTGCGCGGTGCGATGTGATCGTTTAGTAATCAAGAATTAATAATATCTTTCTTGGTAATTATTCACATTACGGGCTGCGGCAAGTCAAAGCAGAAGTCGAGCCTCAGTTACAAAGCAGTAATACAGTCATCTTCAGAGTTGTCACTTTATGCATGTCGCCACTGGACGACATGTTTCTGTCTGGTTCCCTGGATAAGACGATTCGCCTTTGGGACCTGCGCTCTCAGAACTGTCAGGTCTGGTTTGCGTTTGATGTCGCGACGCAATCGGATCAAAGTTTGATGCGATTTTCCCTTCTTCAGGGTCTTATGCACGTCCCCGGACGCCCCGTGGCTGGATTTGATCCCGAAGGTCTCATATTCGCCGCCGGTATCAACTCTGAATCGGTCAAATTGTACGATCTCCGATCTTTCGACAAGGTTCGTTCCGTCTTGTCGATTGCTTTGACGAAGCGAGCGTTCATAGTTGTTGAATGCATTGCGTAAAGATTTTTCGTTTACAATTTGAATGGAATATTCTTTATTCCAAACGAAATGTATTATACTCGACTTTTTATTGGGCACGATGAGACAAAGACGCGCGTCTGGCCTTTGGCCAAATACCGCCAATTATTTTTACTACGCAAGTTTTACTACTACGAAATTTGACGACGTTTTTACAATGGCGCCAAATTTTGCATCCACTATTTGAATTCATGTTCAGTAGTGCACTAATTAGTAAATTATCCATACTCCACGTCTCTTCGATCTAATAGCCATTAGTCTTAGGTCCTTTTATGGGGACACAAGCGGCCAACAGCCATATCCGGTTGCGATTGATCAGTTGTTTACAATTGCATAATGCCATACGTCGATACACAATGATCATTGCAAACGAACCAATCGCGCGTAAACGATTCGAAATAACACTTCACTGACGCGCTCTTTTCAGGGGCCATTCAACACTTTCAAACTGCAACGCGAGAATGACTGCGACTGGACGTGTCTGAAATTCTCTCCGGACGGCAAGACAATTTTACTGGCGACCAATGGCGCGGTCATTCGATTGGTGGACGCGTTCAGCGGAAACGTCACATACAGCTTGCAAGTGGGTACCTCTCAAGCAGGGCGGAGGGAGTGGGAGATCGACAGCTCTCATATTGTCAACAATTTTCGATTAAGAAGAAGAATCATAAAACTGAATAAGGCAAAATGTTTTGAAAGTCAATAGCGCTTCTTTCTGTCAATTTATGCACGTAAAAACCAAGAAATGATTATCATTTTTGGTAAAAAACGGTGTTTTCGCACCGAAAAGTGGGCTAATTTTTTAACAACTACGGTGCCTGACTCGATTTCTTCTTCCTCGTAGAGAAATTTTGACTATAAAACAACCGCTTTAGGGTCATACAAATAACAAGGGGATAGCGCTCGAAGCGTCCTTCAGTCCCGACTCGAACTACGTGTTTTCTGGATCTACTGACGGGCAGATTTACGGATGGTCGTCCGAATCGGGTCGACTCGTCGCCACTCTTCCCAGCGAGCACAACCCCGTCATTCAATGCGTCCAATTCAATCCGAAATACATGATGCTCGCCACCGCCTGCAATCACATGGTCAGTTGGCAACACGCATTCCGCCCGGTTTCGTCTCTGCGGATATTACCCCTAACAATTAACATTACCTGAATTGGCCACCTTTTAAAAGATCGTCAAGTTTTTTATCCACTCATGCTTGTTATCGACAAAAATTCATCCATATTCGCTATCTCTACCAACCGAGCGGAATCGGTCGGCATGAGACCTCTGTGGGAATATCTCTACTCTTTGTGTCCCTCAATGCCTGTGTATTGTTGACAAGTCATTTCTCGCTCACTTTACGCTAGAAACAATTCATTTATTAATGTCTATATCTTCAGGCGTTTTGGATACCACAAGGACTCGAAGACTGACCAACGATAAAATTGGATACATCAACTTTTCAACTGTAATTATATTGTTGTTGCTGTTGTTGTTGCGACCTGATGCCTCTGTCCTAATAATTCCAACTGATCTGGAACGATATGTGAGCGATCGTACGCAAGAAACACACATACACACACTGTACACGATTTTTCAAACGACTTTGGCGTTGCTGCACCAGCCTTGGCCGTATTTGACTGTGTAGGGGAACGAAGGAAGCATATTGCGGACGACGATGGAGTGAGTCGAGCAGGAGGAGGTGACGGTGTCGCTACGCTGTTGCCATGGCGAAGGGTGACACGGACGACATGGGCGCAGTAGTAGTAGTTCTACGGACACGCGGCGTGTTGCAATCGATGCGGACGATGGCGATGTTTTGTCGTGGGATCCGTCGAACGACAACAAGGGGACACGAACGACGCACGAACCAAGGACCTCACACCCACCGACAGCACTTACGAGGGTCGCGCTGACCGCCTCAATGTTTGACACTTCAGAATCCACGATATCGAGCAAATCTGTGAATTCTTCCAGTGCCAAGCCCCAAGTGCGGCCGATTTTGGGCCGAAGAAGACTGCGCCGCCGGCGGCGTCTGAAACGAACGGTTAGCGAGCGAACGGCGCCGATCACATCGAAAGGTATAAAGCAGGCGGCATGGCTCTGACATACTGCACAAGATCGAGTCCTTGGCTTTATATGACACCAAAGAAGTCACGGACTCCGGGATAACCAGCCGTGAATTCATCTAGTGCCATTGAAAGCTCCGGGAGTGTGCGTGCACATGCGCCAAAAAATACACATACGGTGAACACACGACGACAACAACACTACGACTGCGAGCAGTAATCATCACACAGAGGATATGTGAGAGAGAAATAGAGAGAACGAAAGAGAGAGACGACCGAGACTTACCTTCGTTGGCGGACAGCGGCTAAATCGGAGCGGTGACCGGGCGACGCCGGGGTAATTTCTGGGTGCAATTTCCCGGACCGCCCGCCGCAGATTCGAAAACATTCCGCGCCCGATCGATCCGACGCTTTCCGGCGCTCGGTCTCGGGCGACCGGCTGGGAGCTACCTGGCCGACCGAGGTCGAGCTCTCGACGTCTGCTCCGTCACGCGACGCCGTAATTTGCCGAATTAGCAATTAGCGGGCCCGATTTTTTCATCACGCCGACGACGCGCGAATCAATCGGCCGTATCGAGATCGGCCTTCGAGCCGCTCTCGCCCGGTAATTAGTCGGTTCGAGTCGACGACGACGGCTTCTCGTCCTCTCAGTCGCCCGCCGCCCGGGGCTTCTCCCGTCTCACTCACTGCCTCTCCCCAACGGCCCGTCGGCCGTCGGAGGAGGCGGCAGGAGCAGCAGGTGGGTGTCGGGGTGTCGAGCGACCGTACGGACCGCCGACCCGAAACAATGCGTCCGCCTGATACCCAGCGGACGGCAGATGGTGGGCGACTTTGGTGACGACGACGATGGCGGTCGGCATCTGCTTGCAGACGGCGATCGCGCGATAAGTGCGCCGCAGCCACCCGCCGGCAAACAGTAGGCAAATGGTCGAGCGAGTCCCGCCGAGCACGCGCCAAGTGTGCACCGCCAATGCCAATGCGGCCCAATGCGGCCCAATGCGGCCCGATGCGGTTCGGCCCGCCGACCGACTGAAAGCGAGAGGGATTTCGGGAGTTGGACGGCAGCCGTCGGGCCGGAATCGGTTGGCAGGCCCATTCAAACGGCGGATCGCGCCGGCGTCGACCGCCCAAAAAGGACCGGTTTCAGCGCGCGTCGCAGCTCGTCGTCGGGCGCGAATTATTCGCCGCCGCCACCGCCAACGCCAACGCCAACGACCACCGACCAGGGACGGACGGCCGCGGACCATACGACTGAACTCGCCGCCAAGACACAGCCAGAGGGCGGGAAAACGAGAACGGGGGGAAAGCGACAACGGAACGGACAGCGATTAGCGGGTAATCGGCCGCGGGCACGCCGCCGCTCGCATCTTTGTCGCGTCGCCGGTCGCGTCGACTTCCGTTGCCGACGGTATTGTCAGCGTTAATCATCGCGAAAATTACCCCCACTTCCTTCCTTGGCCCTATATCCCGCGCCCATTGCTCCTGTTGGCCCGGTCGACCGTGAGTCGTGATCGGACGGGCCGAATTCGACCGCTTCCGTCGCCGCCGCCGACAGGTCGGTTAATCGGCGCGCATTGCACAACCGTAATCGCAGTCTGCTCGTCGCGCCTCACTTACCCACCGCATTGTCGTCCAAATCGCTGCCACTCGCGAACCGACACGCGACGCACTCTTCTGGTCTCTCTCTCGCTTCTGCCGTCCTGTTCGCACGGCAGCGCTCACACACGCACACACACAAGTTGCAGCAGGCGAACACACGAGTTGGGAGCGACTCGCAGACGACCACCACCACCGCTGCCGTCGCTGTATCGATACGAACGACGGCCCGATGAGTGAGCGGCGGACGGCGGCGGCGACAGCGACGGCGGGAAACCGCGGAGGATCGGGCGACCGGCGACCTTGGCGCTGCCGTCGGACAAAAGAAGCGCGAACAAAGGGGCGCTGCACTAAATCGCCGGCCGAACAAAGCCCGGCCCCCGAACCGTCCATCAATCATACACTGCCGCGCTCATAGCGTCCGTTCGGTGGCCACCGACCGGCGTCCACTGACTTGATAATGCCGCTGTCCATAGCCTCGCGATGCGGCGATACCGTCGTGTCGCATCGGTTTATCGAATCACAGATCAGCAGAAACAGGTGCGCGTAAACACGGCTTTGTTCCGAATAGACGTCCGTCTCCTACGCGGTCAGCCCAGGACGACATTACGCACAAAAACAACCATTACTGGGCACCCAAAGTCACATAGCGGATGAAACAACGCCGCACTTGAGCACCGAACAAGAGCAGCAAGTAGGGGTTAGACATAGTGAACACATCGTTCGCAAAGTACCACGCGTAGCTGATCCACGGAGGCGACTGGTCGTAGAAGATCGTCGCCACCGTGGGAACATTCATCGCCACGTAGCTGACCGTCAGCACCAGCCCCGTGCAGGCGAGGCGCTTTTCAGCCGCAAAGTCCATCGGCATGTACACGTCCATGTTCGAGATGCTGAGCGCGGTGCACTCGTCGGCCGTCTGCATAATCACCGTTCGTCGAATCGACCGTTTTCGCTGCTGCACTGCAAAGTTGCGCGATTTTACGAACATGCACACGTAGAGCGTGACGAAGAGCGGAGTCAGCAGGAGGCCTTCAATCACACCGTCGACCAGAAAGTACAAGTCTCTCGCCTGCAAACGGTGACAGTCGGAATAATCAATCATCTCGCTGTCACTTACATTTTCTTGGTCGAACGTGGGGTGGAGTGTGATGTTCGCAAAATGACTATGAAACTGCGGAAACAACATGGGCACGACGGTGATAAGCGGCAAAAGCCACTGGAGCAGCAGCGCGACAAATATCACGGTTGGCGACCATAACTGAACGATGAACTCATGTAAGGAGTCCAAAACGAGATCATTGTACGCTTTGACCAACCGTTTTATGCCGCAAAGGATAGACGAGCGCCGTGTAGCGATTTAGCGACATGAGCAGAACTCCGAACACTTGAGCCAGGTAAATGTACCAAACACCCATCTTTGACATCGTTGCCATGGACTAAAGATAAGCAGTCAATCAATTACTTCACCCCAGAGGAGGAGTGGCCGACCAACCTTGTTCGCAAAGACATCGTCGTAGAAAAGAACTCTTGGTATCTTTGTGAACGCAAACTTGTGCAACGAGATCCATAGGTCAGCGACGCCGGTGGAAATGCAAAAGGTGAAGAAGGTGGAGTTGAGCGAGCGTCGGAAGACGAACAGGACGACCAAGAGAACGGTATATACAGGTATTGTGAGGACATTTGCAACTATGGAAATCCAATCGGCAGCGCACAGCGCGCCACACGTCATCGCGTTCTATGGTGGAACGCTCGGCCTCCTCCTCATCGTCGAGCTGTCTTTCGCACAACGGGCGACAACCAACGAACCTAATAGTCGGTTGACTGCGCTCAGAAGGGCAGCGGGCCTGACGACGTCCGCCGCGGTGTGCAACGCTGCTCATCCTTAACTACTGCGCTTGTTGCGCATGCGGCACTGTAGGTGTAGGCGAGTTGTCCGGGGTGGGAGCTAATGGGACGTAACTGAGCGCACAGCGAATCGCATTAAATTTGCAGCAGAACCCTTCGCTCGCATTTATACACCATATAACAATGCGGGAACTTGCAGTCGTCAAAAATTAACAGTATTAAACAGAATGCACACACAATCGTATTGAAAGAAAGAGAGGCGGATGTATGTACAATCTTATATAGAATCAATGCACTGGTCGTCGTCGTCGTCATAATCGTTACTTATCAAAAAAGTCTTGCAACAGCGTCAAACGTTTCTTCTCCGCTACGTTCATTTGATTTTCCAAGTCCTAAATGCAAAATGAGAGAGGTGTAAGAGTGAGAAACAATTCAATCAGCTACCCCTCGATCAGTCGTTTCTGCGCGCTCCACTTTCCACGACAACTCTTCGATCTCCTTCTCTAGCTGCGCTTGCTGATATTCGAACTGCAAGCGATGCGTTAGACATTGGTTTCATATCGCGCACTTCAACAATGGAGGACTGAATGCAATGCTAAGGCATAGCCCTTAAGTATGACTTTTGTTAAGTATGAGAAATGGATGTTTTATCATTGCGTTAAAAACGACTTTAGCTAATTACGCGATATGTATGCGAAATGATATCAGGCAATTGAGTCGAACAAGGATATGAAAGCAATCTAAAGAAATTGGAAAATGGCTTTTATATCTGCGTTGCTTTTTTGAAGGGGCCTCTAATATCGCGATTGTTTTTAATACGCGAATGCTCCAAATCTGAGTTCCTTTTTTATAGACTATCCGCATCAGGCTCGCTCTTTTATACCGACCTTTCTATTTTATAATGGCGTTAAAGGATCCGGCATCCCAATGTGTCCCTTTGCATTTAATTTCATCCCATTAGTATTCAATTCGAACAACGGTGGACGAAATAGAACGCAAAAGCGGCGAATAATAGTAAAAAAGAGGACATAAAAACTGACCAGTTCCTTGCGCGGACCGGGCTCCATGTAGTACGCATATGGATAGGTGTACTGAAGGGTGTAACGGCACTTGGTGAGGAGGGTGGCGGCGTCATGGAGATACTGCCAGTCGATCCAGGTCCCCTGGTGGTTGTTGACTTTGTCGTCGATCTTCTGCTTAATCTTTCCTCTCAGCTCTTCTTCCAACTTCAGCGACTTGCTGTGATTCTCAAACTGTAAAAGAGAAACAAAAATGATTTGAGTACAACGCTTCTCTTTCTCCACCCTTTGTTTAGAGGGAGCCCCCATCCGTAGCTGTGGGAACTTGCCGCACATTACGTTTAACTGCGCATGACACGCTCGTCACTAATATTATCTTCTTACATTGTAATAAATCGCTACACGAGCCTGTCATACATAGCTGATCAACAATCTACGGTAGGTCCCCTCGAGCTTAAAGCAACCGCAGTGCCGCTTTAACGAAGCGACGAACGACACTAAAGTCAAAGAGCCTCAACGTCAGCCGGCCGTTTATTTCGATCACTTCGACAACAGCGAGTGCGAGGGTTCGCGCGTCTCAACGTTTCCATGCGATCATCGAACAAATATCCACTTTGTCACAACAATCACAGGCGATCTGTACGACAACTCTGAAGCAGGCGAGGGCGGCGGGGCTCGGGTCAGTTGACCGCGGCGTAATTGCATGCGAACGGCGAGAAGAAACATTCGCCGATCATCGGCTGAGGGTCGCGGATGATTCTACGCGTCGGCGTGTCAAAGCCAACGTCGGCTGGCAAGAGTCCATTCTCCTCGGAGGGCATGGGTCGAATGAGTTCTTCGAGTATTCCGTGTCGAAAGAACGGTCGACCAGCGAGCAGGAGTACGGTGTTGAAGAGGAGAAGAAGTATGAGCGTGGCGCGGGCTTTCATGCCGACTCAGTTAAAGGCGACCGCAGCGACAAGGGAGACGAGCGAACGATACGTTAGGAGCCGCGATCTTGCAGCAGCCGGTAGTTGGCGCTCGCATGCAGAGGGCGGGGATGGGAAGCGAAGGAAAGGAAAGGCCAAGCGGGTCGGATCAGATCAAGAGTCCATGACGTGACGCTCATTGGTCGACGCGCGCCACGTCCCTCGACCGTTACTCCGTTGCTCCGCAGCGGTGGGAGGCTGCCCAGAATGCCGTTTCGAACGTCACCGACCAACGCCAAAAAGCCACTCAGTCGAGCGCATGCACCACTTCCCCACAGCCATCAACCACGCACAAAGACATTTCGAAGCCGGAGGTAAAAGTGCGGAGGGGAGAGTAGGTAGAAGTAGGAGGGCATAAATAGTAGGAGGGCATAAATAGTAGAAGGGCATAAAAGGTAGTAGGGGAATAAAAAGGAATAAACTGACTCGTTCGTAGTAGTGGAGATACTTTTCGAGCGCGCGTCTCGCCTTCACATGGACGGCCTCCTGCGCCACCGTGGGATTCTCCTTATACCGGCTGCACTCGTAGTACTCGCTTCCGTGGGTCTTCCAGTCTGAAACACACCTCCTTCTATCATATTGTTCCCCACTCGCGCGACAACAAACTATCACCTCCAAAACACATCCAGCAAAAGTGGTGCTTGCATTTCGCGCATTGCATGTGGTTGCAGCCTCCGTTCTTCTCGATGCATGCGTGACAGTTCGGACAGTCTTTGGTATGCGCACTAAAACAATCGTCTTCTTCAGTTATGGTTGTTCAGTAGTGAACAGAATGTAAACAAGAAGTTCGGCGCGTATAGTGAGAGTAGGAGTCATTTTGGTTTTACTAGAGTCGAAATTGCCGGAAGTACGACCTTTCACTAATACACGTAATTTATCGTCGACCTACAGTCGGCCTCATGGTCGTTGATCTACTAAGAGAGTAAATGTCATGGCCACGTGACGTTTTCGTACAAATTCACATTGCATGTCAATGCGTGAATACGAAATATTTGTATTATTCGCATTACAATAGACTGTTTAAAGCAGCGTATAAAATCGGATGGCGAAATTGAATTTTTCTTCGGCTGCTGGCGCGCTGATTAACAGATCGCCGACAGGGACACGACTTTACCTGATGTAGTTGGCGGTTTCGCTGTCATCGGCGCACTTGATCATCCAGCGTTTAATAGTGGCGCAGGCGGTTGGCGCATGGTAATCAATGCCGCATCGAAAACTAAAATAACCACGGGGGAATGACGGCGCATCGACAATACACGACACGAACCAGAACGAAGTAGAGCAAGTCTTGCAGACGGCACGTTTTGCTTGCAGCGACTTGGAGCGAATCACAGTGGGACAGTCGGCACCAGGGCAGAAACGCAGCTCAGGATGGCTCTGAAATAATCACTTCAAGTTTGCTTGTTTTACTTTATTCGCAATCTTTTCATCACGAAGGACGAAAGCTATCACTGAATCAGGCAAACCGCTTCAAAAATAGTATAGCTCATCATTTTATTACTTATTCCACGTATTAGTCAAGAAAAGGTGATGATACTTGGAAAAAATGACGTCTTGCCACGAAACCTGTAGCGTTAGATGCATATTTTGAACAGTTATGGCGTATTACTCCCGCATCTTCTAAGCGATCGCAATATTTTGAACATAAAAACCGTTCAAATATAATTAATACCCCTTGAGAATGGTTATTGTATTTAATCAACTGACAACCACCCAACCTTGACATGGTCTTGGAACACGAAATGCTGATATTTAGCACGCAAGTCGGGTCGATCACCGAGTAGCTTGAGCACAAAGTCTTCGGGACATAACAGACTGCACTTTGCTTCCATACATTCAATGGCTGCAATTGACAATGTTCCAAAAAAGACAAATGAACAAAGAACAATTGTTTATATCAGTAAATGAGGGACTAGCAGTTTTTGACCGGTATTAGCGAATCACCGTTGTAAACGATGTTGTTCGGTACAAAATATAAGAAGCCGAATTTCGGGACTGGTTAAACTTGACCGCTACAAACGAATAACCGTCATAAGAAAACTGCTATAAACCATTTCTGCTGCATAAAGAGCAAATGACGCTAGTGGAACAAAGCCCGAGGGGAGGGAAGGGTTAAACTCAATTGTATACTAAATCGGCGTCTTTACCTGTGGATGCGCCTTGAGCGAGCTGGCTGGCACAGTGCATCACCCAGCACGAACGACAGAATTGATCGCCGCAAGCCAGTCCGCGTAACTCACTGTACGCCAGATTCGACCGCACACAAACCTGCAAAAAAAGCATTCCATAATCGCTTCTTAAAGCAAGCGACTATTTGTAGGGATTAATTTCATTAAAACGTTGTCATGGTAATCGTGGGAAGTGTGATGGTTGGTTAGGTGTGACGTGGTGAGGGGGAGGAGTTTTCCCACGCACGCCCACAGCTGACCGACCCCAACACTTCCCACAATGGTGATACAACAATTGTAATTGCAGCAATTTTATGAAATTGCCCCCCAGAACATCCTTTCACGAAGAAAACGGCCCACTTAATCAAATCAGGCCAGTAATATTACCGTTTAAATACAAGTCAATGGGTAAAGTTCTCATTTATATATAACGTTTACAGTTCGCCTTCAGCTCATATCAAAGTTAGTGTACGCTTAGCGATATTCAGACCTGTGACTCATAAAGGAGAGCGCATACCTTTATAATACGTTACTTTGTCAAGAGTATAAGCAAAGTATACTTCCTATTAAAAGTCACTTTAGTCAAAGGTATGAACGCTTCTTAAAGGGGAACTGCGGTCACCCTTAGCTGAAGAGAATGCACAATATATTGTTTTCAGCTATGGAAGACAAGCAGGCTGCGAAAAATATCTGTTGATGTTTCAATTAACTTTTAATACTAAGCAGGTTGTCAAGGATAGCTGAAAAGAATATACGGTACATTCCGTTCAACCGGTAATGACCGCAGTTCCCCCTTAAGTGATAATTAGAACAGGGTGATGTTACAGGTAAGGTGACTCACCGGGCAGGAGGTAAACCGTTGACCGGTAGAGGAGGGAGCGACGGGTTTCGGCGGCTTGATGTGCGTCTCGACGAGCAGCAGGTGGCAGTTGAGTTTGTACCGTCTGATCAGACTGGCCACGTCCCACTTGTGGTTATGCAGGAGAACTTTGGCGAGAGCGGGGGTCACCTAAGCCAAATAATGAGTCATCAATCACCAACAAAGGCCTCACTATACTTCAACGCAAATCGCTAGCGATATACAATTTATTTGTGATCAAGAATGCAGTTATCAAGAGATAATTCGCGAAAAATGGATGATTATTAATGCATATATTCTTGGTAGCTGTTAGGAAATCGCAAAACATTAGCAATTTGTGTTGAAGTATAGCGAGTCATAAAACGAAAGATTACCGGTATCGCATGGCAGAGAGCTTCGACGCATTCGTTGAGCAATCGCTCGACATCGCAGATCTGTAAGCAAGAATATTCGAAGTACTCCGGGTCGATCGGATCGGCATCAGCGTTGCGGTACGAAGTTCCAGCTGAAATATTCGTGGTAGACTCATTGCCCACCATCTAGTCCTAATACCTGGTCGATCGTCTCTGTTCTCGTACATCGCCACTTCGAACTGATCCTCTCCATAGTAGTCTAAAAAATTAACATAAAAACTGTCTCAAATCTTTCTTTGCTTCTGAATCTATTCATCTTCCACGCAATGAACAATCAGATTTCTGAGCTTCTATCAAAAACGCACCAAAGTTATCGTCATCGACGTCCGAGTCGTCCTGGTCGCTGTTCTCTTGCGATGGCATCTGCGACTCATGGGACGCCATCTGTCAACCTCTACCCAGCTAGTCTACCAAGCGACAATCGATGCCTCTCAATGACCCCGTCCACGCAGCCACGACGTAAAACAGCAAAAATGCCTGAAATCAAACTATACAGCATGCGCGTTGAAGATTGATAAAATATGACTGATATAAGGAAAAGGAATGAAGCAGGAACGAACAGAGCAAGTCTTTAACGATGCAGAGGTAAAGCGAGACTAAGAGAAAACAGTAGGGGGGCCGCGCCCGCTGAGCTAAAATGTTCCCCGTCTCGCAGCGGAAGTGACCGGGGGCCCCGACCAGTCCGTCCATGGCACAAGGCAAAAAACACCTGCAAACTAATCATCAAAATTCACTGAATCGAGGGGGCCCGCCGTGATTGCCCACCTAAGCCGAGATCAATAAATCGCGATTCTGTGTCACACAGACTATGTGAGCTGATCAACTTGCCTCCATCGCATTTCTATCGCGTGGCATTACCGCAGAGCACGCTAGGAAGTCAATTTGCCTGCAGAAATAAACCTCCAAATCGCACTGGCAGTATTATTTCAAGTTTCTTTCGATATAATAACAGAATCACTTGCGATGACAAAGTGAATTCGATACAATCAGTTAAAGTTGTTACTAAAACTGAGAATTAACTGTTTTTTAGCATTGTTGACAGAACGCGTATGCCAGGAGCGACCTACGGTATCCCGGAACTGCAAACACCGCTGTTTGGACATCGGCAGGAAGTCCAAAAAATTTTGCGCTACGTGCGTGGCATCGATATAAACTTTAAAAAAACATCGCGAGGTTGGTTGCTGACTTTTTTAAGACTATCATCATAAAATATACCAATTGTTTGGTTGCAATCACACTAGTACAGAAACAAAAGTGATCGTTTGAAGGGGAAAGTTTGGCTAAAAACAATCTTTTGATGTGATGCCAACTCAAACATTCATGCTATCACGTTTTTGTGTCCTTTTATCACTTTTGAATTCCTCGTCAAACGACGCCACAATCGAGAGTACAACGCGGGAAAATGCCGCACATTGAGCGTAGTTATCGCTGCTAAGTCAATCGCAGAATGGATACTTTAGATTACTGTGCTGAAAGAATAAGCGGGAATTCAAAAAATCTTAAATTAGGATTTTATTAAAACATCAAGGTGCACCAAAAAGTTTGCTACTGTACAGCCGAGTATGAATGATTGAAAGCAAAATTTTGGTATCAAACCGTTTCAGTGTTATTTTTGCGAAATCGTGTATTTTTGATAATTCAGTTTTAAGCCACATTTTGAACAGCTAGTAGAGGTTTTTGTTTCAAACAGTTTTACTCTTTAAACTTGAAAGCAGCCGGTATAATTTGCCCCCTCCGCGAGAGTGATTATCGAGACTATTGGTATCGATGACGTCAGTGTCAATATGAATCATTGAAAATGCTAATTAAACCATCCATTTTATGTTCTGTTGAACCCAACTTCAACGTCTCTATCTTTCTAGAGGCGATCAAGGATCGTGCGGAAATCAAATCGAATCGTGCACGGCCAGAATAATGGAAGAAGTTGAAGCGAGTCACGGGCTGAAGACATTTGTACGGGAGATGGAGCTGAATTCGGGTGTTTGTCTTACGGTGCATCAGCAGTGCGTGGGCGACGTGGGTGGAGTGGTGTGGGACAGCGCACTGGCGACGTGCAAGTTGCTGGAGCTGCGAGAGGAACGAGAGCCCCATTGCTTCGTCGGCAAGCGCGTGCTGGAGTTGGGTGCTGGAACGGGCGTCTGCAGTCTGCTACTCGCTTCCCTCGGGTCTGCTTCCATCTTCTCCGTTCGTGGTTCGATTGACGTCGCTTAAAGTGCGCAAGTAACCGCGACCGACCTCGACGAGCAACTCGACCTGTTGCGGCTCAATGTTTCCGTCAACGAGACACATTTCAACAAGTCGGGCGGCTCGATGCGTGTCGAGGCTCTCGACTGGAACTGCGAGCAGTCGCTGAAGAAATTCTCCGCCACGTCATTCGATATGATTCTCATCGTCGATTGCGTCTATTACGAATCGGTTGGAATTTTGTACCACCATGTGCTCAAAAACATTCAAAAAAGTTCAAAAATAATCTTTCAGAGTGTTCAACCGCTCATTGATACCATCTGCGCCTTGGCGTCTGCCCACACTGAAATTTTGTGCGCGTATGAAGAGCGCAACCTTGGACAGCCGCAGTTGGCTCAGAAGCGCTTCTTTGAACAGATCCTATCTCATTTTGTAGTCGAACGCGTCCCTGTTCAGCAACAGCACCCCGACTACGTCTGCGAGGACATTCACTTACTCACATTTCATCAAAAGAAATAAAACTATTGAAATCTTCTGTTGACTTGCAAATGCGCGCGATTCGGCTTATCTAATGCTGGCAGTTGNGACATTCACTTGCTCACATTTCATCAAAAGAAATAAAACTATTGAAATCTTCTGTTGACTTGCAAATGCGCGCGATTCGGCTTATCTAATGCTGGCAGTAGTACCTACCGTTTGCCATTGCGTTTTTCGTTGTTTTGTATGAGTTCAATTCACAGCAGCACGACCAACTCGAGATGACGGATCCGGCGTCGAGCGCAAACTTTGACGAAATAACCATTCAAAATCTCGCGTTGAAATGGCTCGTCGACTTCGATGTAAAGAAGATTGGCGGATCGGCGGAGCTGACGGTGGTTGCCAAAGTGAACGACGTCTCGCAACTGGTGGGACCATCGGTGTTTTATGTATTGCCTTAATATGTGGGTTGTTTTCAGATTCTCGACTCAAGCAATCTGTCAATCACGAAGGTGACTGTGGATGGTAGCGAAGCAAAGTTCGCAGTTGAACCTCATGCGGTGCAAGCGTTAGGGTCAAAGTTGACGATCGCACTGCCGGTGACGAACAAACTCGCGACGAGGTGCCCTATCCTTGACGACCGTTCGATGAAATAACATTCCGTGTTAAGGAAAGTGCTCATTGAGTACTCTACGTCGGAAAACGCGACGGCGCTCCAATGGATGGCCAAGGAACAGACTGCCGACAGAGCGCAGCCCTATTTGTTCAGTCAATGTCAAGCCATCCATGCCCGCTCTATCGTCCCTTGCATGGATACTCCATCCGTCAAACACCCGTATCAGGCCGAAGTGAGCTACAGTGTTGCGATTTAGTCGAAAGAAAAATGTTGTTTTCTTACTATATTTTATTAGAACTAAATTTGCATCACTGGAGTAGAAACCACCGACCACCATGTTTTGTGTGGACTGCGTGCTTTTCACTCGGGACCAAAAGTATTTTGAATAAGTCCCTGATTTACAGGTTGTGTGTTTAGGTGTCTGTTCCCGAAAAAGTAGTTGCTCTGATGAGTGCTGTCGCGGTCGGCGAAGCGACGCCGAGTGCGGATCGCAACGGGTACCACGTTTACAAGTTCGAACAAAAGGTTCGTTTGTCGATATGAACGTTAGACTTACAAATTTTAATGATTTTCAGGTGCCGATCGCCTCCTATCTGATCGCAATTGTGGTCGGTCGTTTGACAAAGCGAGACTTGAGCAAGCGATGCGCCGTTTGGGCGGAACCATCGGTGATCGAGAAGGCGGCATACGAGTTTATTAAGGTTAGTGATTCGCTTATATTGTCAAAATTTTCCGATCAGTGACAATAAATCTTATATTGAATAAGTCAAACTGCTTCGAAAATTGATTGCGCTTCTTTCTATCAATTTACGCACGTAGAAACCAAGAAGCAACTAACATTCTTTATGAAAAACGGTGGTCAAGCTCATTGAAATGTAAGCTCATCTTTGTCAACAACGATGGCTGAATCGATTTCTTGTTACTGATCAAAAATTGTATCTATGACGGAGAATGGTTGATTGATATGGTTATTTATTACAGACAGAAGATATGTTGCAAGCGGGAGAACAACTGCTCGGCCCCTACGTATGGGGGCGTTACGACATTCTACTGCTGCCACCGTCATTTCCTTACGGCGGCATGGAAAATCCTTGTCTCACTTTCGTCACTCCCACGCTGATTGCCGGCGATCGATCGCTGACTGACGTCATCGCTCACGAAATCGCTCATAGCTGGACTGGTTAGAACTCTGCTTGTGAATACTATGATTGACGTGCGCCTTGTTTGCAGGCAATTTGGTATCCAACGGCAACTGGCAGCATATGTGGTTAGTGGTTGATGGCGTTTTATGTTGGGGGGGGGGGATTCCGGGGACCTAAAGCTTTTGTTGTATACGGGAGGGAAGAAAGTAGAGGTTTTTGAGAGCCAAAAAGCCGTAACAGAAGAGCTCATTTGAGTGCTTTTTAACTGCGAAAATCCCCTTTCCTGCCCTTTGGCATAGGCATGTGGCATTATTCAAGCCTAAGCCTATGGCCGGGAATGTGTGCTTTCCGCGTTTGACGAACAGACAAGTGCGCAGTATCCTTTTGTTGAATTACCAAACCGGGCTTTCTTTAAACTATGGCAATCTTCGAAGCTCCCTAATGCAATCCTAGTTTTACACGCAATTTTCATTTCGAATTATTGTTCATTTTAGGTTGAATGAAGGGTTTACGGTATTCGTGGAGCGCAAGATTGTCGGCCGACTGCACGGCGAGGAGATGCGTCAATTCGATGCCCAGTGCGGATGGGAGGATCGCCTTCTGCCTACCGTTTGTCTTTCCATCAGCATTCAACTGTTACATGACCAGAATTATTTCAGATTTTTGAAGTCTTCAATCCTACTCACGAGTTCACTAAGTTGATCCAGAATCAAACGGGTATCGATCCAGATGACGCGTTTTCGGGAATTCCGTATGAAAAGGGATCTGCCTTTCTGATGTACCTTGAGCAACAGCTCGGTGGTCCAGGCAAGTCAGCTGTTATTGAGTTTATTCACAAATTGTGCCCCCTCAAATCGATTATTTTCTATTTACTACACCTATTTCTTTCAATAAGATATTTATGGAATTAGGGCCAAGGTCGCTTTTTTCTGCTTCCCTGGAGTTGTCTTTGGGGAAAGAGAAATGCTATACTTAAAGCATAAGAAGCCATTGTGCTAGGGTTTGAGGCAACAATTTATCAACGAGATGAGCGGGCGTACAATAGGAGGGAAGGAGAAGAGAAGTTAGAGGGAGGACAGAATAGTCACTGCGAGAACAGACAGTTAGAGTTAGGAGCGGAGAGCAGTTATCACATATCACTTGAGATCACTAGCCCTACCGTACCTCCTTGATACATGGGGGGGGCGGTTTCTTTGTTAAAACTCGCGTACTATTCACAAATCGCAATTGATAGTTTCAGAAAATTTAATTCGCATCAATTTTAGAAGTTTTCGAAGCTTTTCTACTTAACTATGTGAACAAGTTTGCCTACGAATCGATTCTGACGGACCAATGGAAGACATATTTGTTCGACTACTTTGGCGCACAAAAGAGCGTTTTGGAAGGAATCGACTTTGATGCTTGGCTGAATAATCCTGGCGTTCCTCCAAACAAGCCGACGTTCGTACCAACGATCACTTGCTTTAATCGGCTTATTTCTTTATAGATTTAATGATGCGCTCATGAAAGTGTGCATTGAAGTATGTAAACAGTGGGTTGACGCCGACGAAAATAGTGTCAAAGATATAGAAGCAGCCAATTTCCTTCGTTTGTTACCCGCTCAGAAAACAAAAGTACTCGACTGCTTGCGTCTGGTAAGTCGCGAATTGAAGGTTGATTTCGTCAATGTCTTTGGTGTTTAGGAATCGAACATCTTCGATTATAAGGTGGAGCGAATGGAAGAGTTGTACCATTTGAATTCCGTCGGCAACAGCGAACGTCTGTTTAGGTACGGTCGCATTCTTTCCTCATACTTTGGTGTTTTTCATCTCATGTTGCTGCGTTATTTCACATTCTCATATTTTTTGTGTGTTTGTTTATTACAGTGTAAATATATTCTTTTTTACAGTTGGATTCGTTTGGCCATTCGTGCGCGATGGGCGCCGATTTTGGACGTTGCGCTCAAGTTCGTCACGGATCAGGGTCGAATGAAATTCGTTCGTCCTATCTACAAGTTGGTTTATTTCTGAATAACATGGCGTATCTGTATGAAATTTCAGAGATTTGGTCGCTTGGGATGTGGCCGCGTCCAGAGCGAAAGAAACTTTCATCGCCAACCGTCCATTCATGCATCCAATCACCGCTACGATGGTCGCGAAAGATCTGGGCCTGTAGTTCTGCGTCATACTCTACTTGTAATCTCGATATCATTTCGCAATCGCTAAAAAACTGCGCATATTATATTTTTGAGAGGCTTATCGGTCTGCTCACTTTTGGTGTGAATCTGTAACAGTCATGCATAATGAAAAACTTTCGACTGCATCTGCTGTATAGTGCAAGGTGCGAAGATTAAGTAGATGCTTTCCATCACGATTGGTCGGGGGCAGTGATGTCAACGGCGCGCAACTGTCACGTCGCTCTGCGTAAGCGCGTATTAGACGATTGAAAATAGTAGCGAAGGTGTTCGATCGGCGCAGGCACGCTGGTGATAGCGACTGACGCGGGAAAAGGCGATGTAGGGGATTTGCTTATCGCACCAGAGCACAGCGACGCCAAGGTGTTGGTTGTATGCACTTATCGACCAACGCATTCTCCCCCTCCCCTACTTAGACCGTCTCACTAGCCGGCAGATATCATTTGACAAAGGTGATTGACGTAGTAGGGACTCAGAACTCGCCACGTGTGCACGAACGAGCTGCGAAAATGAACGGCGCCACCAAGGATCCCTGCTCCTGCGCCAACTTCTCGGATGTCTGCATCGAGAACATGAAGCTCAAATGGTCCGTACATTTCTCAATGCGAATGATCACCGGATCGGCCGAGCTTCAGTGCGTGCTCCTCAATGCGACTGATCGGATCGTAAGTTGACGCAGTTGTCAAAAATTCGCGCTTACTTTGATTTTTTGACTCTAGTACCTGGACGTACGCGACCTAGCGATTCAATCGGTGATCGTCAACGGTACGGAAGTCAAATTCCGCATAGCGCCAAATGTATACACGTTCTTCGGCTCAAAAATGAAGATCTACCTGCCGGTGACGCTGAACAAGAAGGGCGAGAAACTGTACGTTCACTTTCGCTCTCTAACAGCGCCCTTGTTTGTCAAAATTATTCTTATCAAAAATATGTGTTGACAACTGCGCGAATTGTGGCGATTGAGCAGCATGACGTACGCCTGAAGAACTCTGCTCATGCGCCCTACCTGACCAATCACGACGCTTCCCGCAATTGTAATCGCGAATGTTGTGATGTTATCAGCTTAGAGAAATTGGTTCCTGGTGTAGAATTCAGTAGGGAACTGTTTTAGAAATGTGGTCATCGCCTATTCGACGTCGCCGAATGCCACGGCATTGCAGTGGATGACGAAAGATCAAACAGCGGACAGGAAACAACCGTACTTGTTCAGCCAGTGTCAGGCGATTCACGCTCGCTCGATCGTCCCGTGCATGGACACGCCTTCCGTCAAGCATCCGTATCAAGCCGAAGTGAGCACTTTTTATAAATGCCAAAAAATCGGACTGATAAGGGTGAGTTGACTTTAGGTGTCAGTGCCCAATGAAGTGGTGTGCCTCATGAGCGCAATTCAAACGGCAGAGCCGCAGCCGTCGCAAGAGATTGACGGATACACCACGTACACGTTCGACCAGAAAGTGAGACAGCCTCAACAGCCGAATTCTCGATTTCCGCCAAACGCGAGGCGCACACTACTCAAAATTTAACAGTTTTCATTATTCACCAAGCAATAGATAATATGTTTATGTAATTGTTCGCCTGAACATGCGCCCAATAGGAGAATTCGGCTGGGGACGGTGCAAAAGTGAGGGCAGTGTATACAGGTGGCATGCTTGTTAGGTACCGATTCCGAGCTACCTGTTGGCAATCGTCGTGGGAGTGATGGAGAAACGTGACATCAGCCATCGCTGCGCCGTGTGGNACGGGGGACATGCTTGTTAGGTACCGATTCCGAGCTACCTGTTGGCAATCGTCGTGGGAGTGATGGAGAAACGTGACATCAGCCATCGCTGCGCCGTGTGGGCCGAGTCGTCGGTAGTCGATAAGGCGCGTTACGAGTTTGACGAGGTTTGTGTACATTGGCGCTCGTTTTGCCGCCTCGGCGAAGGCTTGCAAGTTTGCAATTTTGCAGACGGAGGACATTCTAAAGACGGCCGAAGATATCGTCGGTCCCTATGTCTGGGGACGCTATGACATGGTGTGTCTGCCGCCCTCGTTTCCTTTCGGCGGCATGGAAAACCCCTGTCTGACATTTATCACACCAACACTGATCGTATGAGCTTTCACGAATGAATTTTCAATATAAGCGCATTCAAAGAAGCATGTTTAGGCCGGCGATCGCTCGCTCGCAAGCGTTGTTGCGCATGAAGTGTCCCACAGCTGGACTGGCAACTTGGTTAGTAGCATTTGTTGCATTCGATTCGCTTTTACACCAACTTTTTGTAGGTCACCAATTCTACATGGGAACACTTTTGGTATTTACATTTTGTAGCAATCACAGCAGTGCAGTTTTAATAGCTTAACATTGCGTCTAGGTTAAACGAAGGATTCACCATGTTCATTGAGCGCAAAATCTGCGGTCGTTTGGTCAACGAACAATATCGTCAGTTCATGGCGTTTAACGGCTGGACGAACAATTTGGCGCCCGCGGTTTGGCTCTTTGGCTTTCTTGACTAACTTTTTGTAATTTCTGATGCGGCTCGTTTGAAGGTTTATGAGCAGTTCCATCCGACTCATCCTTTCACCAAACTCATTCAAGAGCACAAAAATGTCGATCCCGACGTCGCCTTCTCTTGCGTACCGTACGAAAAAGGATCAGCGTTTCTCTTTTATCTTGAGCAAAAACTAGGCGGAAGTGGTTAGTGTTGTTCCTTGATGTTACCGTAATCTAGTTTGTTACGTCTTCAGAGATATTCGAAAAATTTTTGCGGGCGTATTTGCAAAAGTTTGCCTACAAGTCGATTGACAGTTATCAATGGAAAGAGTACCTTTATGAGTATTTCGCCGACAAAAAGGAAGTGCTTGATGAGGTGGACTTTGATGTCTGGTTCTATGGTCTTGGCATGCCGCCGATTAAGCCGAGGTGACTTGTGCTCGAGTGATGATGACTTTTGATCCCAATTTGTGACGATAACGCGATCGGTCCGGAGTAGTGAACGGTCCCTCCTCGGCGTCAATACGCACTACGCCATCGGCGGCCGCACTTGCAATCCACCGGCCTTCGCTGACTATCGATAAACAGCGATCGTTATGCAGCTGCTTCGGCTCGTCCAGCAAACGACCATCGCCCACGTCCCACACGTACAGTCGGCCATCTTCCGCCACGCACAACACGCGACTGCCATCCGAAGAGAACGTCAACACGTCGGGCGGACAGCTCGTCGACAGTCCCGTGAAGAGACGCACGGGCGTCGCCGAATCCAGCGACCACAGCCGCACCGTGCCGTCCGCCGAGCCCGTCGCCAGCAGCTCGCCGTTCGGATGGAATTTGACCGCGTCGACGCTGTCGTCGTGCGCCGCCAGAACGCGCAGCGGATAACGCCGCTCCACGTCGAAGTAGCGCGCTCGTCTATCCAGGCTGCCCGTCGCGAAGCGCTGATGTCCCGGCGACTCGGCCAGCTTCCATACCGGCGAGTTGTGTCCCTGATACACGGCGACGTTGGTCCCGCCGCGGTCCAGATCGAAGAGACGCACAGTGTGATCGTAGGAGCATGAGAGAAGTAAGGACGAATGGGAGGTTTCGCTGGTTGCGAGGAAGGTCAGATCGTAGACGGGGCCCGAGTGACCGCGCAGAGCGGCGCAGTCCGGCGAGCGGTCGGTGGACGAAGGGTTTGGATCGTGAAAGCGGTCGTTGGTAGATGAAGGGGGCGGCTTGCCGCCGGGCATGGACATGACGAGATTGCCGCGATTGGAGCCGTCGAGAGGCGGCGCGTCGGCCATGATGCGCCACACGCGTACGCTGCTGTCCTCCATGCCCGCCGCCAAGTAACAGCCGTCGGCGCTCAGCGCGCATGAGATCAGAGAACCGGGCGACGCGTTGATCTTGTAATAGCGGCACGAATGGCAGTTGCTCCTCGTCGATCCGGCCGTCACCGGCGGCACTTCCTCCTGACGCACTCGAATTACTCGTCGAACGACGGGCCACAGTTCGCTTTTACTGTCGGACAGAATGCGTTCCAGCTCGCCCCAGCAGCTCGCCGAGATGGAGACAGTTTTGCCGTTCGCGCTAATCTTATCCAAAGCTCGACGCTGCGAATCGGACAAGCGATCGAGCAGCGTAGTATCTTTCGCGTCGCTTGGATGCAGCTGCTGGGAAAGAACCATGGCAATGGCGGCGGCGACTGTGTCCAAATCTTCAGTGGAGGCGGTGAGAGAATCGAGAAAAGCGAAGAAGTGGCGAGCGAGAACGGAGGGGTCGAGTGTATGACCGAATAAAGCGATCGGAGGAGAAGCGGACGAGGCTGAATCGGCGGCGGGCGCCGACAGCCGGTCGTCGAGCATCAGACACTGTGGACGCAGACGACGAATGTTGGCGTAAGCGGCAAGCGCTTCGTCGACCGCATCGGACATAAGAGACCGGCGCGATGAGTACGATTGATTATAAAAATGAACAACTAGCAGCGAAGACGGCGACCAGGAGTATGAATGAAGTAGATAAGATCGGTCGACTACTTTGATCGATCGATTACTTGCCGGAGATGTCTAATCCGTGCTGATGCAAAGTGTGTTCCCACGAACCGGGAGCCGCCTTGTGCAGCACGACGACACACTTGTCGGTTTTCAGCGTGTAGTGACAGAGGTCTGTGAGGATCTTTCCAGGCAGCTGCTTCACCTCGAACAAACGCGTATCTTTCGGCTTCGCGCCCTCCACACTCTTCTTTCCTTTGTCAAAGATCTCGATGAGAATGCGCAAGCTTCTGCAATTAAACGTCGTCAGTCTGATGCTGTAGAGCACGCGAATACAACTGTGCTTTGGAGAAAAAGAATCCACTCTTCTCTCTTTGCTCAGTAAGCTGTAGTACGATTTTTTACTTAATATTAACGTGGTTTTTAATTACGGTATTATTTTCGAAAAACTTTGTCATTTTCTCACACTTTTAACCAAGGTCACATAACTGTAATACAGCTTTTGTTAAAAATTAATACGGTTCTTTAAAATGTAATTAAAGCGCGAGTTTATTGCAGTTAAAGAGAAGCTGCGGCCAGCCTTAATGAAAAGAAAGTACAGCAGGTTGTTATCAGTTACGGATGACTCGCAGCCAGCTTGCCATCCGCAGCTAAAAACAATTTACACTACATTCCCCACAGCTAGAGGTAATGCAGTTTCCCTTTTAGAACGTTTAAACATCGTTTTAGGCCGCGGTGCAGCCCTAGAAACGACACCGCAACTTACTCGTCTTCAAATTTGGCGTCAACTGACGTATTTCCCTTGCCGAAAATGCCCGGTCGCTTGATTCCCGGTACTACTAGCTGAATGTCGATGGACTGTTCGTGATCGTCGTATTTAACTAAAAATAAGAATTGCAGAATTGCAACCGATGCTAAATATTTCAAATAATTCACTTACTTCCGAGAGGACCAGCAATATATTCCGATTTGAACGACGAAGACGCCATCACTCGTTATCCCTCCGACACAAGGTGGCTTACCTGCAAAAGTCACCTTGTACAATATGCAAGGCTGAACATATATAAGATACAAAGTTAGGAAATGAAGAGTCTACATAAATGACGAGTTTACATTGTATATTGTGTTAGTTGGTGACTAGTCTGTGAAGAAAGAGAAGGGCGCTTACCTCACGCGAACGAGTAGTCGCCAGCGCGTCGTCTCGATGTCATCCGCACTGTGTCGTTGGTACTGTGCGGTGATTCAACGGCAGCAGGCGGCAGACAGACCAGTTCTTCTTCCACTTCTGTCGGCGCCGCACCACGCACCCGCCACCAGGCAGACTTCAAAATTACGCACTGTCTGCTGAATATGGCAATAATCCAACGCGGCTGTTCAACTTTGAGGCTCGTTGGGGGAAACTCGCCCGCAGCAATCCGCTCTCCAAACGAAAATCTCGTTCTTTCAGCAGCTTCTTACGATGTAACTAGCAACTAATTGAGCGTACGCATTCAAGCGCGGTGCGTCTTTGCCTGAGTTATACGGTAGCGCCCGGTTACTTGAAACACGACGGCAATGAAAATAGCGCTGAAAAATGAAAGGGACGATCGAATGACAATACCACTCCTACACGGCTTACGACGCTAGAAAACATCGACTTCGATAAGCTTTATCCTTTTTGTGCCCTGAATATCTTTTTTTCCAGAACAGGTTTGTAAGCGCATCTGAATATGTTAGGATGACTGGATTGACCGTTAGTCATCGCTTCAAATGTTTCTAAATTCGTCCCAACTTTGCCCGTGTGGTGCAATATCTATGGATTGTTTTTTAAGCTTTATATGAATGAAATCATTTAGGCACGAAGATATATTGGACGGCAAGACTTGGTAAAGAAGATAACAAGGCACAGAATATCATCAGGTCAAAACGCTAGAGCAATAATATTTAACAGGCGATGGCATTGCAAGGGCTGGGATCAGTCTCATTCTTCTTGCCGACGCATCCTTGGACGACTTCTTTGCCGGCGGCGTCGGCACAAATGCGCTCTCTAGTGCGCGAGCCACCGCCGCACGTCGCCGAGCAGGTCGACCACTTCCCCCACGCCGCCCACTCGGGGCAGGGGCCGGTCTCACACGGCGTCTGCTCCGTCTTCGTTCCGCAACCCGGCTCCAGACATTCGGCGCGCTGACGGGTCTTAACACCACCCTGGCCGCACGTCTGCGTGCATGGCGACCAGGCCGACCAGAAAGTCGACAGTTCGCACGGATGATCGAAGCACGGCTCCAAGTCGTCCGTTCTACCCAGGCAGCCGATCACTACCGACTTGCCGTCCTGCCTGCACTCTCGCGTGCGCTTTCTCTCCCCCTGACCGCATGTCCGACTGCACTGCGACCATTCCATCCAGTTGACCCACTCCGAACATTTGTCGCTGCTGCAGCCTTCTGATCCGAACGGCTCCCCCGGCGAACAGCCCCCTTCTATCGGACAGGCGCGATTGCGCACGCGTTTTCCACCCCCGCAGGACACTGAACAAGACGACCTGCAAGGAAATTACTCAACTTCACGTCATGTACTGGGAACAGCTTGCGAAATTGACAAACCATTCGCCCCATGAACCCCAGTCGGGACACGGCATCTGGTTGCAGAATTCAGTCTCCTTGCCCAGGCCGGGGCACGCGCCAGCTTTGGGACACTGGCGAGCTCTGAAATATTGCCAACGATTGAATCCTAAAAAAATTATGTGATGCATTAGCTGCGAACGACCTGTTGCGCGACCCTCCTCCGCACACCCTCGAACACGAGCCCCATTCTTGCCACGCAGCCCAACTGTAGCATTCTCCGGCGTCGCAGTCCTGACTTTCCTTGCCACTCCCCTCGCATTTGCAGGTGGCATCTTGTTGCTTTGGTCCGACACAGTAAGTCGCATCGTTTTTACAAAATCGCTCTCGGATTTTCTGTCCCTTTCCGCACGTGACAGAGCATGCGCCATAGGGTCCCCATTCGCCCCAGGCGGCGCACGACTGCTGGCCGCAAGGCTCTTCCTCGCTCTTTGGTCCTTCGCATTGGCACGCCGGGTCGGCGCTGTCCGTCTGACACACGACGCCGTCTCCTTGACACACTCGTGTTCGCACTCTTTTGCCGCCTCCACAAGGTGCGCTGAAATTTTTTAGTTCCACTACATCAATCAACGACATAATAAGAGGGGTGACCGAAAAGTTTTCAGCCTAAGTAGGAAGGTTTTTATTTGAGGCTCATATTCTAATAAGACTTTTCCATATAATCCCCCTGCATCATATCTCAGTGGCTGCTACACATCCGCATGGCTGTCGTTCCCATTTGATCCCCTATAACATACAACTGGCATCTTCCTCGCATATTCCCTTCCTACTTGAGCTCGAAACTGTCCAGTCACCCGAGATACAACCTGCATTTGTCCCAAGGCGACCATTTGCCGAAGTTGGGACACTCTTGCGTGTTGCACTGATCGTTGGAATGGTCAAGTCCGGGACAGACGCAGGAGAACGTGTTCGAGTTGGCGGGATTCGTGCAAAAAGTGGGATCGGTGACGCATGTTCTTTTCCGTTCCTTCGCGCCTCCGCCGCACTTTTCACTGCAATTGCCTGAAAATGTGAGTGTATGCAATAGTGGGCGGCAAAATGGCAAAAAGATACAATTATACGTCTGAACAAAATATATCTGAAACAAGTGGACATTGACCACTAAATTAAAAATGACCATTATTCCGTTCAAAATTATGATAGAAAAAGCGACGAAAATAAACTTTTAGTTAAAATGAACGGTCTCATCTGTTCAAATGTCGAAATGGGTTTTAAAGAGCAATGACCAACCCCACTGGCCCCATGAAGACCAGTTGGGACATTGATGGGTGCCGCACGGCTCGGTCTCGCTGTTGACGCCCTCGCACAAGCAGGACGGGTGGTTCTTCTTGTCGCCGACGCAGAACTGTGGGTCACTCTCGCACTTCCGCGTGCGAAAGCGTTCACCTCCGCCGCACTCCGCGTTGCACTCTCCCCACTTTGTCCATGCGGTCCACGCGGCGCATTTGTGCGTATTGCAGACGGTGCTGTTTTCGGCGCTTCCCTCGCAAAAGCAAGTCGCTAAAGTTACACTTCACCATGCATTCAGCTCGAAAAAGGGTCAGCGCGCTTACGATCGCTCTGATTTTCTCCTTGACAGAATTTGACGTCTTTGGCGCAATCACGAGTGCGAAGTTGAACGCCGCCGCCGCAGAGGGCGGAGCACTCACCCCACGCGCCCCACTCTTCGAAGACGGGACACTTGTGGTCATTGCAAATAACCTTTTCGGTCTTATCACCGGGACAGAGGTTGTACTGGTTGCAGACGCGCGATCGCCGCTTCCATCCTCCACCACAATCCTCAGTGCCTAAACTTGCGATTATAGAACCATGTTGCTGTGAAATTGGTTTACATTTCGTCCACGGCGCCCAAGGAGTCCACTCTGGACAAGGATTGTTGTTGCACTCAACAACTTTGGTCGTCTCGCCCTGGCACTGACCGGCGACGTCGCAGACTCTCGTTCGGCGTTTTGTGCCATTAGGTCCGCAAGTGACTGAGCAGAGCGTCCACGGCGACCACGGTTGGTACCCTGGACACTGTTCCTCGTGGCATCGCGCGTACTCCACCGCTTTCCCTTCGACGCACGCGCCTTGCACTGAGCATGTTCTATTTCGCAATCGTTCGCCGCCGCCACACGTCACCTTCAAGTATATACACGGCGTTTTCGTTTAGAAGCATCTCAGCTTGTACGAGGGTGGATCAACTGAAAGTAATAATTTCGCAATAGCTAAGGTTGTTGCGAAATTATTATTTTCAGTTGATTCACTCTCTTATTTACTTTTGCTAATTTTACGATTTTCACTTTGGCTTAAAACAGTAATCCCGTAGCTCGTGCTTTGATAATACTTTTTTTTTGCTATCGAGAACTTAACTGATCGTGTGCTAACATTTTTAAACGCTCTTAAACGAGAAGCGAACAGTTTGAGTAAAAATTTTGACTGACCGTGCAGCTGGCCCATGGAGCCCATTCCTGCCATTGGCCGCAGGGCTTCAGATAGCTGCCACAGGGTCGTGGCTCGGTTTCCATCTGCGAAGCATAGCCATACGGTCCGCTGCCTTCGACGGTGCATCGTCGCTCGCGCTTTTCAACGCCAGATCCGGGTGGACCACAAGTGACAGAGCAGCTCGACCAGTTGCTCCAACTGGCACAGCAGCTATGCTCGTTGCACTTTTTCACTTCAGAAGCGTCGCCTGCGCATCCGCCGTAAGTGGAACAAGCGCGAGTGCGCGTAGCAGTGCCGCCTCCGCAAACCTTCAGTATTACTGTTGTACTTCATCAGTTCAAATTGTGCGATCAAACACATACCTTTGAACAAGCACCCCACGGGCCCCACGGTTGCCACTGTGAACATGATCCGAGGTTGCAGGGTTCTAGCTGCTCGCGATCGCCCTCGCAGCCGTAATAAGTGTTGCAGAAGCGCGAACGCTTTCGTACACCTGCACCGCAGGTAACCTTAAATAAGAACTCGATACTGAAAATGTATGAATCACACTTTTTGCATTCAATTTTTCGTTTCTCACTTCGTTCGTCACTTAGAATAATGCATTTTTAGCGTCCGTAACAATACGATGGCACTCGCGTCATAAAAAGTGTGGGCAGCAACAGATTGAGCTTCGAAAAGAAAGTTGACGATGATACTACCGTATATTTACATATTGGCATAAAACTGAACGCGCAACTTGCCACTACGCACGCTCGTCTCTAAATAATCTGCAATACTCCTACCGAACAGGCGTTCCATTCGGTCCAGTTGTTCCACTGGCTGCAGAGACCTTTGTTGCACGGCTTATACTCGATTACTTGGCCTTTGCAAGCGTATCCATTAATGCACTTTCTCGTGCGCTGATTTTGCCCAGAACCACACGAAACTGAGCACGGACTCCAATCGCTCCATTCGGTGTATGACTCTGACCCGTAGTTACCTATAACACTGTCAGAATCAGTAACGGATTTATGATATTATTAATCAGTATGCTACCATTTCATATACATGGATTGGTGATTTGAGAAAGAACCATTATCGCTGATTAATGATGCTATTGATACTTCTCTAGAGAAATTATCGAAAAATAACAAAAATAGTAATATTATTGTCGTAAATTGGCAGTGATATGCTGATTATTTGACCTGATACCAGTTAAATATATCGTTAATTCTTTACTGACCAAAAGCAGGAGCTGAACCGGGCGGTCCATCGGCTCCTTGAGGTCCCGATGCTGTCTCTGGGGGAGAAGCCACTGTCCCAGGCTCATTTTTTTGCGATGCGGCAGCTGCTCTCTTTGGTTTTACTGGTTTCGGACTGTTTCGTCCCTTGCGAGAAGCTAAAAGACTTTTCTAATTGAAATTTTCCTCGCAAAGGTTTACCGGCGTAAACGCGACTGAGACACTCGACGTCTAGAGAGGCGTATGTGTGATCTGACGAGTGAACGAGATCTTCCTTGTCGTCTTGGAAAAAGACGGGTTGAGAAGGTGCGAACAGTTCGCATTTGCCTTCATTCGTTGCAAAAACGACTCTTGTACAGTCGGTGGTTATACTTGCATTGAGGCAAGCTTCGATGCATTTAGCGAGCCGATCAACTCGAACAGTCTTCTCAGGCTGGACATTGGTCAGGACTCTATTTCTGTGTATCGAAACACAGGCGCCTTGAAGAGCAAAGCGTCAAGTACTTGTAAGAATGGCAATTCTCTTTCTCTTACCTATGTCAACAGCGGCCGGGTGGGCGACTGCGACGAGAGCCAAAAGCCCAACAAGCAGCTGGATCATCTTCTTGATGTTGACGCGTAGCTCAAGTCACAGATTCTCGCTTATTTATTCGATGGGGATATAGCGGAGGCGCTCGCATTCACTCGGTCTAACTGGATGCTGTTTCATCAACTGGTTCGACCGAAGGCGGTCAATATCTCGACAGACAATCGTTACGGCGTGGGGGCGGGATGTAGAGGTGGGTGGACGATCGTTCGACTTGAGAACGCGGATCTGACCACTCACCCCTCTCTTCGAACACCTTTTATTCTACTTTAACGGGCTATTTTGGGCCTTGTCCGCCGGAAACTCGCGCTTGTTTCGAAATTCTCGTCACTTTTTATTGCTGACTGTCCAAAGTGGCGCCAACAGGGACCTATTTCGTAAAACTCCTGCAATTGCAGGCGCAGTGATTGGTCATTTTCCGGTTTTTTCCAGTTATTTCTGGTCATCTGACCAATAATCGCGCTTGAAATTGCAACAGTTCTATGAAATAGGCCCTAGCTCGTTTGCTTTTTGTCGAGCCGTGATTGTGGTCGGTGTTTAGTGTGCGATAAGTCTTTGAGGCCATTCGAAACGATGTGATAAGAGGCGGAAGCCAAATGCCGGACGGCGGCTGATAGGAGCTTTAGCATATTGGGACTGACTGGTCCGCCAATTAGCATTATAGCGGCAGTCGCGGCGGACACTTAGCCGCGAGCAAATGAAGCTTGAACAGCGATTGCCGCAGGCGGTCGCTGCACGGCAAATACCGCTGCAAATGCTTCAGCCTGCGACCGATTGCTCGCGACATTTTGATATATTTCCTCAGACAGCCTGGCGTGCTACCAGCCGCGGTGGTCCCTCCATCGCCAGCATGACCGAGCCGTTTTTCGTCCCGAACAGATGGCGTTATTGCGGCGTGATGAACGAGCTGCGATCACCGCCGACACCGGTCGTCTTCCGCGCTGTAACTGTCAGCGCTGTTGCGTCCGAAACGACACGGCCGCAATTGGATTCATCCTTCAGTCCGGTACATTGCACCCGACCCTCCTAAGGACAACCAGCCGCTATGCGCTTCTGCTGGCTGTTCGAAATTGGCGACGAAAGGACGCACATAATCTGGCTTTTCTGGGTGAACAACCGGACGATCAGTGCGGTGCTCGGTTTCCTCCAGCTGACCATCGCCGTTGTCTCGCTCTACCAGCACGTCTTCTCCGTCGTCTACTTCCAGCACATCTTCTTCTGCCAGTCGAACATCACGGCAGATGCGACGCTGACGGAGCACTTTCTCGCCTACGATATCATCATCTTCGACTATGGTCTGATGCATCGCGTCCTGGGTACGACGGAATGTGTGGCAAACTACCTCGACGGCGGCTACATGCGCGGTCTGTGGTGCTTAGAGCAGATGACGGCGTTGCTGACGATGTACGCGGGTCTGTACTGCTTCCCGCGCTACACGTGGATGCTGTGGCCGGCGCTGCTCGTCCAAAGCTCGTACGCCCTCGGATTGGCAGTGCTGACTATGGCCACCGCGCCCAAACTCCTCGAAGCTATCGGTGGCAAAGTCACCGAAGCTCTTTTTCTGCGTCTTTCGATATTCATTGGCGGCATCTTGGTCAACTGGCTGTTCACTCTCACTCTTTGGCATCACTATTGGTTCGTCGACGACCGACTCCATGGACGGCACAGACAAGTTTTCCAGATATAGCGCGTTCTAGGCGCTGCTCAGAGGTGCGCACGAGATACGGCGGCAAGTACTGTCCCGCCCGTAAGAGTGGCACAAAAGACGGCGCGTATTGTACATTCTGTCCCCCAATAATAAATAGACAATCGTTCGTTTGACGAGCGACAGCTTTTGCGAGCGCAAACGGGCAAAACGGACGCACGCTCGCAGCCGGACTGAATAGGCGCCTCGCAATAGTTCGCAGTCTTCAAATTGCTGGTCAATATGAACTGCTCAGGATATAGCGGCTTAGACACGTATAGACTATCCGTAGCCGTCCGCGCATCGTGCGAGTCACTCATGTTATGTTCGCGAATTGAATGGACAATTCGCGTTGTCACTTCCGCAGCACTTATGCTCGGGACGACAGGTATGCCTCTTTCACCTTCAGAGTCTTTGAGAACAGAAAAAATGATCTGCGAAGCGGCGGACTTTTTTTAGTTAAGTACTGGATAGAAGGGGAGTGCCTGTTCCCGCAAGGCGCCAGCCGGTGCTCACCTGTGACGCAGCGCTATTCTTGCCCTTAAAGTTTATTCATCACTTAACGTTTATTTTTGATCCTGTTACTATCACGACTTGCTTATATGCGACAATTTCCAACTACTTTGAGGAGTGATGCGTGTTTTAATTTCATGTGAACGGGCACTTTCATGTGAATATATAAAAATGTTGCTCATTCGTTACACTGCCAGTCAACCATATCACTCTTTCTTTGTCACAGTGAAACTTAACATAATGCAGCAAGAGACTGATACTACTACACACACTGAGCCATCTGTGCAAAGAATTGTTTGTCGCAGGACGCCGACAGATCACTTGCGACGTCTTCCCAATGAACCGCCGGCCGACATAATCTTGCAATTCTGATAGGCTGCCAAGTTCGATTCGTAAGCTTCCCACACGTTCGGCATGCTGACCTTGATTTTGGCGAGGAAATCTATCAAGCCAGCTTGATCAATTCCGGGCTCTAAAATAAATCAATCAGCGTGCTTGACTAAAACAGCAGTAGGAAATGATTTTTACTGGCAGCTTCGACTTTCAGGACGATCTTCTTCAAGGGATGAGGTCCGCACACTTGATCATCGTCGAACTGACTCGCCAGGTCACCAGTGACCGCGCCGATGGAAATCAAAGCCAATAGGACCAGAAGAGTGACTGAATACATGTCTGTCTCTGAAGAAGCTGATGTAACACCGACACGTCTTAATGACGCAGACAACGCGCAGAACTTACTTATCAGCCGCAAGAAGACCGATTAGAGCGCCTTGCTGACAGCGAAATGCGGGGAGTGAGCAAATGAGATCTTTTATACATCAACACCGAGTTATTTCAGCACCGGACAATTTCCGTCAAATTCTAAATTGCGCTCACTAACGAGCCACTTGCTACACCCCTGTTAGTCTCACGTCGTCACTTAATTTCCATAATTTACAACTCACAGACGTCAATGCCAGAAAAGGCCGCAGCAACATGGATGAATGGATGGACTGTGGATGGGCGGTAAGGCGGCGGCCGCGCAGGTAGGCATCAAGCTAGCCACGAATAGGGACCTCACGCGGACGACCGACGTCAAACAACGGCAAAGCAACGCGTCAGCTTCAACATCACACGTCAAAGGCAGAAGCAGCAGATCACAGGTTGTGGCAATGTGGGGCAGCGCTCTCAAATGTCACTCGATCAAGTAGGGCGCCGAGAAGAAGATGCCGCACGTCGACGCGACGATGAACAGCGTGAAAATAACCAAGCATAGCCTGTCCACCACCATCGCCGCGAACTTCCACTCCGACTCCTGGAACTTATCTTCGTCCTCCTCAATCATGCGCTTTGTGATAAACTGGAAAGAAAGCGGTGAGAAATAGCGATTGGCAAAAGAGGAAGAAATAGCACTTTAAGCTCAAAGTATATCCGCTCCATCATGAGAAGCTGAGCGGTCTGGCCGGGAGTTAGGGGACTCTTCTCGCTCGTCGAAATGCTATTCAGGCAGGCGCTGATGCGAGGGTCCAGTTCGAAAGAGTTGCGTCCCGCCAGTTGTTCAGTTTCAATGACGCGAATATTACGCAGCAAGCTCTCGCTCTCCGATTTTTTAGTGCTCCAAAATGGATTCGGCAAGTTCTTTCTGGACAGAATGTAGCCGGGTCGGTGAAGCAACAACAACCACGGCAACCAGTGCAGCAACAGCGCTCGAGTCTAAATATGCGATTACGGTAATAGCGACTGGTGCGCGAATCGTTCGCTTACAAAGTGACTCATGTCGTGCGTTTGCGGCGAGCGATGGTGAAGATTCAGCACGAGAACGGTGAAGACGACGGAGGCAGACACAGTGAACATGCAGCATGAGAAAAATGCGCCTCAAAG
>NIUQ01000373.1:40605-53632 GCA_002796945.1 Plectus sambesii
TACTGCCTGCCTTCCTAGCTGCCGATCGCGGAAATCGCCCCGAGACCAAGGATTAGTGTGGTATCCTCGTCACAGGTCGAGAGGGGGGAATGCCGTAGTCGGTAAGCAGGCAAGTAGGCAGTGTGCTTCTCTCGGGCCTAGCAATTCGCTTACGTAGAGAAATTTTCTCGCCAGCATCTGGCGGCAGAGTAAAGCCCATTAAGGTCATCAGAGTGATCAAGATGCAAGGAATAATGAGGTTGAAGCCATAATAGAGTGTTCTTCGTCTTAGACGCATATTAAACATAAGATCAAAGTAGGGTTCGGGACAGCAGTCGTAGTATTGAATATTGCGTACGATCGTGGTGTCTGAAACGATGTCAAAGTGATATTGGTCTAGCCGCTTCGCGCCATGACCCACTTATTAGGCTCCATTCTCCGTTGACCATATAGTTTGATAGGTCGAAGCCGTTCTCGTCCTCCTGCAGATCGATCTTCGAGCCGTCATACGTCCACGAGCCGAACTGCAATGAACGACAGATGAATGATTGGAACGCCTGTCAGGCGCCTCGCCTTGAAGTAGCACGTCTGTTCGTCAAATGGAAACCACTTGATGTCTATATGGCAGCTGATCTTAAATATCCCAGGCGGAATCCACGACACCAGTCCGTTCGAGTAAACCAGCATATTTGTCGGGTAGGTGCTATCGAAGTTGGAGTCGACACTGAAGGATGAGAACGCTGTTTCAAATAACGCAAAGATACGTCACGCCCACAACTTGGCTATTCAATATCCGCTTCTCTCCTGCCCCACGCATACGCACCTGTTGTAGAGCAGCACATCCGGCTTCCACAACTGATGCACCTTAAACCGCAGATCTGTCACGTCTCCATGATCTTTAGGGTCCCAAATCATTTTATAATCAATCCATGTCTGCAATCGACCATCGCGCATCAACAAGGAAGTCATGTAATGAAAAGAACAACGCACATATTTCAGCCAGGCGTTCACTTCAATAATTTGATTCTTTTCGTCCTTCAAGTAGAATAATTAATAATTGAACGGGGGCAGGGGCAGCAGCTATACGAACCACATTGATGAGCTGCTGAAGCGCCATGCCAAGTCGGACGGTGATGGCTTCGGAGCTGTTGAAGACGGGACGCTCGAGACTGTCATATTCCTTGAGCAGCTGCTTGTAGAGGTTGTACTCATTCTGAGCGGCCTGTACGACAACGGCGGCGGCGGCGATCAACAGGGACCAGAGCGCGATCGGTGGTGCTGGTCGCATCGCGCGTCAGCCTGCCGACCGCCAATCGGCCTCGGAGCCCCAAAACACAGCTGCCTGAAGGAGCGCAGCGGGTCGGAGGCGGATAACTGAGCAATCTTCGCTGGGATTTAAACACATCGGCCGACTGGTCGCGTCCAGCCCGGCGCAGCGACGAGAGCCAGAACCGCAGACAACGCCGCTACACGACGCGTTTACAGCGGCCAATTGGCGATGGACCGAGCGCCGACGACGGATGGGCGGTGAAGGTAGCGCTGCGAGCCGCGCAGCAACGAGCGGACGACGACTGCTGTCCGGCGCCGTCGTAGCTCGATGCTGGGCCTGTTTGCGTACGAGCCACTTAGCAGAATTTGCGCGCTGCACAGACCAAGTCGACAGTGCGCAAACATCGGGCGCTTTGAAACTTTGCTCTGCACCGGACCGTTCGTCCTGCCGCACCGCGTTGTTAAGCTCCTTGACGCTACCTCCGTTCATTGTAATTTTGCAGCACATTCCAGGCACTCGAACACCCGCACGACGGGCAGCATACAGACAGCAAACGTATGAATGACAAAGCGAAATGAAGATCAACAATCAGCGCATCTCGGATCAGAGATCAAGAACATCTGCGGCCGACGTACAACGTCCTCGCGTCGGCCGGAAAAATGAGATTAGCGGACGATACTGTACATGCGCCTTCTTTCAGTAGCAGGCACTTGCGCACGTGCGCAAAGTACTGTACGGCTTCGCAGACGTGACGACGAGCGCAGCACGACGCGACGCATTCGATCAGGGAGACGTTGCGACTGATGGGGTCGACGGGCGACGGGCCGCGCACCATGAGTCGGTTGATGAGGAGCCAGTTGTCAAAGTTGTTGCATTCCTCGCGCGTAACGACTGGGGGTGGACCGCCGTGTGTGCTTTCGGCTACGGACGGAGAAAGAAGCGCTCCTGAAAACACCATGCTCATTTAGCAACTGAGAAAAAAGAGAACAAGTTTGCAGTGAGAAAATCTCTTGGCCGCTTGTAGGACATGCTCGCACACCAATGCAGGGATACGAAATTGAAATTGTTTGTCTATGATCGCCTTCATTAGATGAAGGTGGAAGCCGCAGCGCGCTCGCAAACGTCTGCTTATCAAATTTTTGCATACCATCAGGCGAAACGTAGTTTAGTTTCTTTTGGAAACTATCGCCATCAAAATTAGCGTGGTATGAAAAATTAATGCGCTCATTCCAGTCCGCGTCCCAGATAATACTCGGGTTGAAAAGTTTTCATTATACAGATGTGTGCTTGCACGCGANAGCAGTGCGTATGAAAAATTAATGCGCTCATTCCAGTCCGCGTCCCAGATAATACTCGGGTTGAAAAGTTTTCATTATACAGATGTGTGCTTGCACGCGAACCGATAGGATGGGACAGACGCGCGCGAACTGGAAGTGATAGGTCGCCTTCGGGAACACAAAAAGATGCGTATACCACTTCTTCGGAAGACATCATCGATCCAGTCGCGCATCCTGGCTACATCGGCGAAGACGCCAGGTTTCGACAGGCAGATGGTAGCGCCCCAGCTGACGACTCCATTCAACACCCATGTATGACCGTCGGAGGTACAGAAGAGGGGACCACCGGAATCGCCTTGACAGGAACCAGCGGGATGTTCCTTTGAAACAACACCCGCACAGAGCATCGTCTCTTCGTTGACCAGCGTAGACCAATAGCGACTCTGACGGCAAACCGCCGGCGCAACTATCGGTACCACCGCTTGCTGCATCTCATCCGATGCATTCAGATCGGCGTCGTAGCCCCATCCCGTCACTACGCACTTCTCCCCGACCTTTGGCGTCTTGTCTCGCTCTGGCAGACAGACTGGTCGCGACGCATTGGAATTTCGTCGCACCGGCGTCTTCAGTTCCACGACTGCCAGATCGTGGTGAAATGCGTCCACACTGCTCGGATCGAAATCCGGATGAATGTGATATTTTCGAATCGGTATCCATTCCTCGCCCGGAACTCTTTTGCTTAGTGTATGAGTACCTACCGACACAAAGAGATCTTTCAGCTTTTTCTTTTTTCTAAAGCGCAATGTCATTAATGGACGGACGCGAATGATAATTAGGAGCACCTTTTGCTTCGAACAATATCAAACATGCAGTGAGCGGCAGTTAGCACTATGCGGTCGCCAATTAGAGCACCTCCGCAAAAGTGTTGGCGAGTAGAGAGGCTTCGATCGCGGAGACTGACGGTCCACGGCCAAGCGTGAAGGGGGTATACTTCGGAGCCGCCAATAACATACGCCTGCCTTTGATAGGAGATACCGCACTGACTGCAATGAGCGAGCAGTGCGAGCGCGAACAGAAGCAGCAGCAGGAAGAGGAACAGTTGGGGCAACAGCATGAGGTGAGCGATTGAGCGTGAAGGAGACGGAACAAGTGGCGTCGATTTGCTCGCGCGACATGATGGCACGCGATACGATTGACGTTCCTCGTCGTCGACTCCGTCGACATGACAACGATACTCCGCTGGCGGTGCCGGTTTGCCTCTCTTTGCCCGGCCTAACAGCCGCCTTCTGCCTTTCACCCCTTTCCATAATGGAGCGTGAACAGCAACACCTCTATTCTTTTCCAATATTCTTTTCCGATATTCTTTTCGAATAAAGTGCACGAGGTTACGATTAGCTTAGCTCTGTTTGATTCTGCATTGTGGTCGATCTTCACCATATTTCAGTTCTCATACTGATGCTGATATATCGGAGATGAATGGCAGAATTATGATTCACTATGGGATTACGAATCAGATTAGAGAATTGTTTTAGTCAACAAAGGATTCCTTGTTGTGCAGAATATGTTGATTTTGCATCAAAAATGTTAACTTTCTAATCCAGTCCTCGTCTGATAGCAACCAAAATGGAACAATAATCTATTTAAAACGGCTGCTATTGCTTAAATGCTATTGACTGTCAGCGTCGGGTACAGATAACCTAAGCCAGAGTGTGTCAGGGGTTCAATTTGGGGATACCTTTAATTTTCGCTGTACAGAGTGACCCTAAGAATGAGAAAATTTTTATTTCGTGCAGTTTTCGACGACCGCCGCACCAAATGCTGCCAAATTCAACTGGAGATATATCTGAGAGTTACCTGAGTCGAGGAAAAGTAGGCAAATGTAGCGTGAAAAATTCACAGCTCCCTCCATGCTCTACGACGCCGCAAATAAATGGCAGCGGATCCTGAAGCGGTTTGATGACACCGTCGGTAATTTTTAAATTGTTACAGTTTATGCCAGTTTTTGTAATCTTTTTTAATCAAAAAACTGGTTTTTAATTAATTTAATTAAGAAATGATGGCGTATTCAGCAGAAGATAAAGCTGTCATTGTTAATGGTTAGAGCGGAATCACCGATGGAGCGCCAAAAAGTTTGTTATTAGGGTTGTGACGGAGACGGGGAATTCCCCATTTCCCGGGGGATTCCCCGTCCCCATCCCCATCCCCGGAATCTGATTTTGTCCCCGTCCCGAAAATTCTGATTTTCCCGTACTCAATTAACATAGTTTATAATTTTAACATTAGTTCAGTGCAGTTTACACTATGTCGATTCATTATAATGCATTTTAAGTCATTTTTATTTATTTATTTCGCATTTTTTTGTCCCGTCCCAGAAATTTGCGTCCCCGGAATTTTCAATTCTCCGTTCTCGGAATTTTCAATTCTCCTTCCCCGTTACAACCTTACTTGTTATGGCTGTGCGCGACGGAAACCGAACGGTGGCGAGCGTTTCCGCGGATCATTACGTAGTTCCGCAAGCACTTCCCTGTTATTCATCATTGTCAAATTAAATCATAATATTACGGTTTGCGATGGATTACTGGCAGTTTTTCGCTGAAACACGCTTCCGTGTGCACTCCATTAGTGGCTGCGCTCAATAAAGTGTTGTAGCTGAGCTCAATAAAGTATTGTAGCTGAGCATTTTAAAATTTGCTTTTCCCTCAAATTACATAGTCACTTTAAGCATCTCCAGTTTAATTTTGGCGGCATTTGCTGCGGTGCTGCCGAGTAATGCACGCAACGGGTAAGGTTCTCATATGATTTAGGCCATCCTATAGTATTTCCTGCTTTCTTTTTTTTTCTTTAGCGTTTGTACCGCTATTCGCAGTGTCCGCTTTTTGCTGGTGGGTATGAACCCGCCATATGGATAGCGACTGTAGAATATCCGGTCGGCCGTCGCATGCCTGTCACCGGTATTTTCTACTTTCTCTACGAATTAAATCTTTTTAGGGATTTCGTGGTTTCCCGAATCTGTTCTCATTAATTGTTAATAGTTATTTTTGATATCGATGTTAGTGTCAGTGTCCGAAATAGCTAAGTTGACAAAATTGACCGATATTGTGATTAATTAGTAGGATCGATGTTTAAAATGTTTTTCCAGTTCTATTTTTGAGATCGCTTGCACAACCTGCTGCAATAAACGAGAACAGAAAAAGATTCTCTCCCCGCCCCGCCCACCGATATTTCGACATAACATAGAAACACGCGAAATAGTCAAAACTGGTATAGTTTTCTGCAAGTGAATCACCGAGCGTGGTAGTGAGTAACATTTTACTTGTTAAATTATTGCTCACCATTAATAATTTCCTGGTAGTACGCTTGAAATGCTTCTCGTTGTTTTGTTTTGAGCACGCGTGCCTATCAGTTTACTCATTGGGCACTCTGCGGTGTTGCTAGCTATCGATCAGTGACGAGCACGAAAGCGAGCAACTACGTCAGTGGGTGATTTAGCCTTTTCGCGGCGGCTCCAAGCGTCTCACGGGATGCAATGACGTTGAGTCTGGCGCTCGCGTAGAGTATAAATAGCGGTGCTGAATTTGTTGCACGGCACATTTTAGCCAACGATATTAGGTTGTTGGCCGTGCCAGTACCGGGCTGCGCTGACATTTGCCCGGCGCTCGTTGTTGGCTTTCGTTCAGCGCAGAAGTTTGTTAACAACCTTGGGTTAGAGATAGGACTGGACGTATATTGACGTGCGCGACTCTGCGCGCTAGCACAGTTGATCGATTCGGCGTATCTGAAAGTCGTATGCCGCTGCTTTCAGCGCATTGTTTTGCATTTTGTGTGCATAATCGACAGGGTGATGGATACATTTCGACCGGGAACGGTCGCCTCCGTGGCAATGACCAAGGTGGAATTGTCCGTGTCGGCCAACGATCTACTCGACATGGATGTCTTCTCTAAATCCGATCCCTTATGCGTGGCCTTCATCAAGCACTTTGGCTCCAACACCTGGCACGAATTTGACCGGACAGAAGTCATCGACAACAACCTCAATCCTGAATTCGCTCACAAATTTGTCATCGATTACTTTTTCGAAGAACGACAGCTGCTCAAGTTTGAACTGTTCGTAGACACGCTAGTCCATTTCCGACCCAATGCTTTATTTGCTTAGGTACGATGTCGACTCCAACAGTCGCTCTTTGCAAGATCACGATTTTCTGGGCAGCTTGGAATGCTCGCTTGGAGAAATTGTTTCATCGCAAAAACTCCATCGTCCACTTAAGGGACCGAAACCTAATAGCGGAACAATAACTAGTACGATACTTTTCTTTTTATTTATACAATTTGCAAACTTTCAGTTTGCGCGGAAGAGTTGCAAAATTGCAAGGAAAAAGTCACCTTCAGTCTTAGCGCGAGAGACCTCGATAAGAAGGACTTTTTCGGAAAATCCGATCCATTTCTTGCCTTCTACAAAGCTAACGAAGATGGCACGCACACAATAGTCCATCGAACTGAAGTAATAAAGAATACACTGACTCCAACATGGAAACCATTTTCAATTTCGGTGCAATCGCTGTGCGGCGGAGATTACAATCGGTATTTAGCTTAATCCATCCAATTCTCGCTCATTTTAATTTTTGCAGATCAATTTTGATCAAGTGTATTGACTGGAACAGAGATGGAACGGAAGACCTAATTGGAGAATTTCAAACCGATTTGGCATCATTAGCTGTAACCTCGCCACAAGGAAGCAAGCCAGTGTTTGAGGTAGGCATATAGATTGTTTTCTCATGAATTTTGAATTGACTGAACGACGACTGCTTGACTGCGGTATGTTTCCTAAGCGTGTTCACACAATGACGCGATGCGATACTAACTTTAGGAGTTAAAGGGTCGGCCCCATTGCAACGGCGTCGTCTAATTGCGCTGTGGGTCGCGGCTGCAGAAATAGGATGAATGTTGAATTTCAAGGATGGCGCACTTTTGCATTGTGTCAGCCCTTAATTAGCGTGACACAAACAAAATATAGCATCGTGTCATTGTGTGTGTGCGCGCCTTAAGTCAGCGTAAATGTACAGCCGTTAACGTTCTCACAGGTAACCAAAGATGGGCGGTCGTTATTCGGCTCGAGAAAGCGCAAAATTAGCGGCTACATAGTTTGCGATCGGTGTGAAATTTCGCGATCCTACTCGTTCATCGATTACATTCAAACAGGGTATGCCCATTACGATATTTTATTGAACGGTCTGTCATCGTAATTCTTCACTTTTCCATTCGATTTCGTCAATCTTTGTTCAAAGTTTATGTAAAGGTGAAGAAGCTGGGTGCAAAAGTGACGAATTTCAGTGCAAGATCTTGTGATTAGTACACTTTTCCTTATACCACTCAGTTTATCTTTCCGTGACATATTTGCAATGTTAATTTTGTGAAGTAGTGATGAGGTGTTGTTGTGAATCGCAGTGATGGCTGGTTGATGGCGGTGGCTGACTGCTCGTGACTCACACTACTGCATTGTACTAACTAGGTAGCACTGCACGATCGTTGAGTGAGCAAATTTGCAGCTCATCAACAAGAAACGGCAGGCAAAGAAACGCAATTATAAGCGTTCTGGATATATGGTCGTCAATGGCGCTAAAACTGTCAAAGTTCACTCGTTTCTGGATTTCGTCGCTGCAGGGTACTGCAACCTCCTATTCTATGCTAACTTCTACACGTTCAATGTACTATCCCATTGCGCATGATGGTCACATTCTTATTTCAGCACTCAACTGAACTGCAGTGTAGCGATCGACTTTACCGCGTCAAATGGCAATCCAACTCAGCCGAATTCATTGCATTACATTCATCCGCACCAACCGAATCACTACGCTCGAGCGTTGCAGGCGGTGGGCGAAATCATACAAGATTACGACAGGTAAGCGTTGTGTCACACAGACGCAACGGTGACTGTGTTCGGTTGCTTTCAGCGATAAGCTATTTCCTGTTTACGGGTTTGGTGCGAGACTGCCACCTGATGGAACCATATCTCATGACTTTTGCGTGGTAGGAATAATCGCATGCACACGGTGCGTTAGATCAATTGAGAAAAGCAGTTTATAGAACGGCGATCCAAGCAACCCATTCTGCGATGGAGTGGGAGGAGTTTTGGAAGCGTACTATCGCTGTCTACAGCAGATTCAGCTTTACGGCCCAACCAACTTTGCACCAGTTATCAATCGCGTAGCGCGGTACGAGATATCAGAGGGGAACTCGAGTCAAACGTCAAACAACAAGCAAGCCTAAATATATCCATTCGATGACGAAGTGAATTCGACTTTTGCCTTTTTTCATCGAAATATAGTCGAAATGAACGTAAAATGCGAACACTGGTGAAGGTCGCGTGAGGTGCTCTGACTTGTTCTCAAAATCTCAACTGTTCTTGATCGTTTCATGCACGAAATTGTATCTAGTGATAACCTGAGCATCCTTCAGTCTTCACTTTTGACGCATTTTTCGTTCATTCTGAGCTTGTTTTGACAAAAACAAGTGCAAAATTCTGATTCTACGTGATCAAATGGCAATAATTAGGCCAACTTGCTGATCGACTCGAATTCCCTGAAAAGTTAAGGGTGAGAAAAACAAAGTTATGATTTAGCGAGGCGCTGCAACACCGCGACGGCTCCGAGTACTTTATCTTGTTGATCCTGACGGACGGCGTGATCACGGACTTCCCTCAGACCACGGAGGCGATCGTGAACGCGAGTTGCTTGCCGCTGTCAATCATCATCGTCGGCATAGGAGACGCAGACTTTGATCTGATGCGCCAGTTGGACGGCGACGACGTCCGACTGAGCAGTAACGGACGACAGGCCGAACGCGACATCGTCCAGTTCGTGCCCTTTCGCGAATTCATGCGCGGAAACAGCGCGACCGACATTCAACATTCCCAAGCGCGACTTGCGAAGGAAGTGCTCGAAGAAATCCCCACTCAATTTCTCTCATACATGGAGGCCAATCGAGTTTCCCCCGGCAGTTGGCGGCAAAATCGCAGCGCCAGCACGTCGTCCGCTACGAGTAACTAATCCACACACTCCAATCTCATTCTTCTTAAAAACCTTGATTTCAGCTTTCCAATCGAGGCGTTCAAGCTCATCACATGCCCCATCACTGGCATATTCAGAAGCCCCTCCACCGTATCCTGGCATCAGATGACAGTCACTCTCTTTGACTGCAGTTTAACGAACTATTACGCAATAAGCTACTTGTTCTCTGTGTATGTTGCTCATCTTTACTCAAGTTATTCTTCTCACTTCCATTCGTTCAGTCTCGTTTGCATATGGTACTACATTTCGTTAAAAATGATCTACAAGTGAACGTTTTCATACGCATGTTTATGTGATCGCATCGCTGTTTTCTTCACTTGCGTCATAAATGCGCAGATAGATATCCCTGATGCTTATATTTTTATTGTATAGCGCTCGATGTTTGCATTGTGTCTAAGTAATGATGGCTTCGGTATTTTTAGCGGCTATTCTACCTCTAAATGCGAATAAAATGTACAGAATTTAAAATTGAACGTGAACCGCAATTACAGATGCGTTGACGTCAATTGCTGAGTGTTGACGTCATTGGTGGATCTGGGTGCTATCGCACTCGCATTTAAATCGTGTCAGAGTATGCCAAACAGAATCATATTAGCACCGATTGTGAAATCTGAAGATCGTAAATAACTTCGACGCGTGCCTCGGAAGCGGCAAACGTCATTGCTCGCTGGCGTTTTTCCAGAAAAAGTGATTCACGTTGAACAAACGATAAATTTTAAGCCCTACTGCACAGTTATTTCAAAAGCAAGAGGGGGTCTTGGATCGGAACACTGCGAATGGCAGTAGTGCTTGCATTTCTTCGATGAAGCCGTGGTAATCAATGCTGACGTTTACAAGGAGACGTTTCTCGGGGACGATGCCAAGCCCTTGGCCCCTAGCATTTCGGCGAGAGGAAGTGGATTTTTCAATAAGACCCTCCTTCCGCCTATAAAACTCGACGCGTTCAGGAATGGTGCAAATCAAATTTTCCAGACTCAATCTTATCGAACCAATGCCTACTCGCTGCATGTAAACTCTTCTGACCGCTCCATATTGCGAGTGTTTGGTGCAAAGATTTGCTTCAATTGCCTCACACCTTGATTGCGTCCCTTTAACCGATCCTTATGATGGAATGGGAGAATGTGTCGTGCCTTTATCCAACAGCTTTTCAAGGTATGGGGTCGTTTTTGCATCTCCTTTTTTCCAAAGTTCATTTAACTGCGCTGATGTCATTACTGACGCGTAAAAATAGAAGAACATCAGGAAAGAAGTGCTGCTACTTCATGTCAACAATAATTTAATTCACTTAACAGGCCTTTTCAGCGCAACAATTATCCAAGACTCAATGCTCGCAATGATTTGCGAGGAGTCAATCAATTTCAATTGATAGACTGAACCTTCGCAATCATCCAATCTTAATTTGATTGAATAGTTATGACCAGACGCGCAGACGCGTATTTAAAAGAAGCAGTAGCGCAATTTGAATGAGCTCTTTCATTTTATCTACGACTCATGAGCTGCCTCTCAGTTTGCGTGTGCACGAATCTTGTTTCATCCATGCTTAGGCAAAATGGAGAAGTAATAGATATTTTCTATCTGGCGCAATGGTAGTACTTATAGTTAATATTTGCTTGCAGATTTGTTCAATGCGAATCGATTACTTCTAAAGGAACTAAGCTTGTTCTTGGACATAAATTTTTTCAATCATGTCTGCTTGGCGAACCGCTTATCAATCAGTTTCATCCAGGGTACTCAAGGGACCGTGTTGAGTTATATATCATTCGACCGTCTTAAATGTGATTTTAAGTGGCCCTTTACACCATGAAGAGATAAGCTTTGTAAGGTTTTAGACTGAGATGTCAGATGTTAGGTCGGTCATAAACTTTTTCATCACTGTATTGGGTGCGTGAGAAGAGCTATAGAGATAGCAAATAGATGAGTTTTTGACAATACTGGGCGATACAAGGCGCTTCTTGCGACAAGCCAGAAGGTCTGGCAGGGACGCAGCTGCGGGAGGGGCGTGGCCTAAGGGAGGAATCTTCGAATTTCAGAATTCCTCCTCCCCCAGTTTTGGAGGATTATCGTGAATTACCAAGTAGTTTTATTGATCTCTCGCACCATTTTCCGGCTACCCCCAGTTATTCGGCTTCTCCTCTCCCCCTACGTAGCTCGTCGGTTGTAGCTTTGCACCCGAAGGCCGGTGAATGTATAAATAAATGAGGGACAAGTTGCTGTGGCGAATTCGAGATCGAGGCGACGCAGCTAGTATGTTTTTCTCAATTTGAGCACATAGAGCAAATAAATTCGAAGCGTTGATCAGCGGGACGCGTAATGAGCACGTGTGTGTAGAAGTGGTGCAGTCGGTGCGGGCAAAGAGGGATATTGGGATGATGGACGGGAATGCAATCAAACGGCGCCGACAGCCTTTCTCCATCAACGCAGCTTCGATTTTCGCCCGAGTGTGACATCCGACGACGCACGGACCGTTTGCCGGTTCAAATTGGCCAAATCGCCGACGCTATCGCGCCCCAGGCAGTAGCCGTAGTGTGCGACTGCAACTGCCGTATGGATGTCTCGACCTGAATGCAACTGCGCGACATCGAAATGGTATGGGCATCTTATCGGCGAGACAACGCGCAGCCCGTTCATCACTACCACTACATCGAAGGCTTCGGACATGGTCAGCTTGCGCGCATAACAATACATTGTCTTCTCTCTTCTCTTGCCTTTCGCGGGGGTACGGCGCGTGCAGTGACGACCAGCTTTTGTCCCGAGCATATGCCACATTTGAGTGAAATTACGACATTCGGAAGCGACCGATCGACCCGAGGGGGCGAGCATGTCTTCTCTTGTAACGGAGCAATCTGACCGCTGTCGGCACCAGTTTTGGGCGTAAATTGCTCGGAGTCGCGATCGATGGACGACGCGCGCCGGTCCGGGCGCCTATGAGCGAATAGAGGGCATTTTGCGCTCATCCCACAGAGCACGCCAATTGTCCGCCACGAGAGTGGGCCAACTCTACTCGCCGTCTACATAGGGATACAAATCAACTTAGTGGCGGACTATTCGGATAGGCGACTTCGCGGCAGTGCGTGAGCGGTTGGCGGAGTCGGGCTGGGCGTGTCTAGCGCGCAGTCTCGAATCGCTCGCTTCTCGCTCGAGTGCATCCGCGCTCACCGAGCCCGTCGCCGCTCCTCTCGTGCCCCATGCTCTTCCATTCTCATGGCCTTCTGGCCAATGACTCCCTTGATTGGGTGCTGCTCAACGGTCCGATGCACCGCCGGTTGCGCCCGTCGCACGAGTGGACGCCTCAGCCGGGCTTTCACATAATCGCCGTTCTAGTCGCCGGTTTGGTCGTTTTGCTGCTCTTCGCCATTCTCACATTGCTCGCGGCGCTATTCATCTGCACTTCATGGCGACGACGACAGAGGGTGCTGGCCATGGCTGAGTACGAGCGG
>NIUQ01000374.1:0-52600 GCA_002796945.1 Plectus sambesii
CATAATCTGCGTGGCGGCGGTGTATTAGGTAGAAAGAGGCGGTGTAATCGTTTTATGCCCTCGAGATGAGCGACGTTGTTCGGAGGGTCGATCACGGCTAAGTAGCACCGACGGACCAGATAGAACCGGTTAGGCGAGTAGCAGCAGGTGGCAGCGAAATGTCGATCAATCAGCTCGGTTTCGCTCTCTCTGGCGCCAGTCGCCCATCGTCGACAGGGCGTCGCGATGCGACGAATCGTTGATGGCATTATTGGGGCGGCCGCCTTTCAAATCGCGTCGCGCCAATTCGATGGATTTCATCTGCCGGTGGCTCTTTAACGCCCGGTTTCCATTTGGCTGCGCCGTCTACAGTGAGGCAGTTGACCGGGGCAATTGGCTGGCGGGATGGCTCGACGCCGCTCGTAGCATGAACGCTTACTGACGCTCGACGGGTTCGAATGGATTCGACGGCGCGGTCGATATCAACTGTATTGGTGACTTGTGATTCGTCGTGTCAGCTGCGCGACAGCGAACCGGTTGCGATGGGGGAGGTGTTCTGATTTAGTATCCGTCCCATTCGATGACAGATTCTCTTTCTCTCTCTCTTTTGCTGCTTTGGTTATATCGGTGTGATGGGGCAGTCGGACCGGTTGGGTCGGGTCTTTAGGACGGGGCGTGGTGGCGTAAGGCGTAATGTACTCGATCGAGTGCGTCGACTTGATGATGAACTACTACTCGACATCGTACGCGGTCGGGCGCGTCTCGGAAGGGGAGAAGCGGCGGGTGCACGGGTCGGCTGTCGCGCGAGGCCCCCGCGGCGCGCGTCCGGAGCGGAAGCGGCGGCAGTGCGACCAATTGCGCGATTAGAAGGAAAGCGTTGCGATTTGCGCGCCTCGGGCGCAGATGGGCCGGAGCTATCGGCGGTGGTCGCGGTCGAGGACCTTATCGTCACCGGCTTGGCGTTGTCGTCGCGAGGACTCGTGATGGATAATCGCTTGCGACGGTCGGGAATGCAGCGCGCCAGCCAGCGCGCTCGCGACTTCATGGATCAATTCTCGGAGGTGCAAGTGCCTCATGGCGTGCTGCTCTCGCTGGCCTTCCGAACGGACGTATGCCTCTCTTCTGCCTTCCTTCCCGTGTGCATCGGTTTTCGTTCGTCGTGCTCTCTCTCTCTGCGCCCATCTAATTGCCGTTCAGGCGGACGGTCGTCGTTTGGCGGCCTAACGACGACGGCCTCCTTATCGCCCGCGCCTCTCGCGGTCTTTAGCAGTCTATTCTCGCGCCATTCGACGTTTCAGATGGCGCGCAGCTGGATCAGGCAGAACTTGCTGCTGGTGCTCACCATCGTATCGGTGGTGCTGGGCGCGTTCGTGGGCTTCGCGATGCGCTCGCTGGAGCTCGACAGCCAGACCGTCATGCTGGTCAACTTTCCTGGCGAGATGTTAATGCACATGTTGAAGATGATGATCCTCCCTCTCATTATTGCCTCTCTAATTTCTGGTAATCAATAATTTAATGGTGCAACTGTCCTCCACGGATCGTGAATGACTTTTCCACTTTCAGGATTGGCCCAACTCGATGCCAAGGAATCGGGCCGCATGGGCTCGATCGCTATTGCCTACTACTTGATTACGACTATTCTGGCCGTCATTGTATGCTGCTCATATCTGTTGGAGACAATGATTAACGCTCTTTCAACTTATTGCAGACTGGCATTATCTTGGTACTAGCAATCCATCCCGGCGATCCAAGTATCAAAAAAGACATGGGAGAAGGAACAGTGGAAAAGAACGTCAACACCCTGGACACCTTTCTCGATCTGATACGGTAAAACAGTGATCGATCGCTCCAACCGCGTTTCGAATGACGACGACGGCGACAATTCTTTTGCAGAAACATGTTCCCCGAAAACATCGTGCAGGCAACCTTCCAACAAGTTCAGACCACCTATATTACAGTAAAGCCAAAATTTGTCAAAAATAATGACCCCGAAGCGTTACGAGCCATCGTCAACGGCTCCATGGACACTCTAAAGCCTTCGGTCGAATTCAAAGACGGCATGAATGTGCTCGGTAGAGCTTGCATTTTTGCAGCTTGAATAGCTGAAATATATTCCTGCGATATCGCTTCAGGCATCATCGTTTTCTGCATCGGCTTTGGAATCGTGATCAGTCAGTTGGGTGAGCAAGCCCGAGTCATGGTCGACTTTTTCGTCATTTTGGATGCAATCATCATGCGCTTGGTTTCAGTAATCATGTGGTATGTTATCTCTGTTTCTGTTAAACCAACTTTTACAAACCTACGACTTCATGCATATAGTCTTGTAAACACGCAATTCGATGGTTCTATATATATATATATATATCCAATGGTTAGATTGTACAATCGCGCATTGCAAACGCATCGATTATCATATCATTTAAGGGCGCGCTTATTCTTTGCTACTAAATCAATAGGCAGCAGGTCCACGAGCAATTACGGCATTGGGAGATACTGCGATCACGACTTTAATTTCATTGACATTAACTAATGGAGACAACCCTTGAAAATTTTACGATAATTGCTTTTTGATTACACCAATTCGACTCACGACAAAAGTCAGCTTGATTCAGGTTTATGGCGTGTATGCGTTATAGCGTTTGTACAAGTTGGTCAGGATCTCTGTATCATAATAGGGCCACAATTAATATNTGACAAAAGTCAGCTTGATTCAGGTTTATGGCGTGTATACGTTATGGCATTTGTACAAGTTGGTCAGGATCTCTGTATCATAATAGGGCCACAATTAATTTGGCACGCCATAATGTCGCGCTGTCAAATCAGAACTTGAGACATTCGAAAAATATCTCATTGTCTTAAAGCGTATTTGTGAGAATTCATTTCCATTTTCTGTAAGCACAAGTTCTCAGTAAAGATTAAAACAGAAATGAGCGGGAACAAATGATATCGCAAGAAAAATGGCTATGATGGGGTGAGGAAAGTTGCTGAGCAGAGCATATTTAACTTGAAAAGATTGCATGGGGAAAAAAAGCAGAGGAACCTGAGTGAGACTCGAACCCAAGACCTTCGGGTCGCGCGCATTTAATTTTTTCGGACCATTCGGTTATCTGCCTGTTTAAATGAGGAGCATATTTCATAAAGCGGTCTCAATCCTTCACACATAATACTCATTATTCAATTCTCAACTTCATTCGAGTTTCATAAAAGGAACTGAAAACAGAACATTGAGTGCTTTAATACTTTCTGGGATTGGGCATAGAAAGCAAAAAGAGGCAAGCTTTTACTGCATCAAAGCGTGATCACTATTCCGTTCGAAATACTTACTGTTCAATCGACAGGTACTCGCCTTTTGGAATCTTCTGCTTGATCGTCGGCAAGATTCTGGAGATCGACGATTTGCGCGAGACGGCCCGCATGCTGGCCATGTACATGGTGACGGTGATCAGCGGCTTGGTTGTCCACTCACTCTTCACCTTGCCGCTGCTTTACTTCCTGCTGACGAGGAAAAATCCCTACAAGTTCATGCAAGGCCTGCTGCAAGCCTGGATTACTGCGCTTGGCACAGCGTCCAGGTGTCTCTTGCAACATATTTGACCTTGATTGTTTTCTCCTTCGTTTTTTCGAAACACTACCTTACAGAGGAACTATTTAAAATACGCTCACTGAGGACCTTACATCAAAGGGGGCGGGGTTATTTATTTCAAAGGGACGCTAGTATTTGTAGAAGGTGAACAAAGCCGAAGACCTTACTCCACACTGAGCATGGGGAACGGGAGGTCTTAACTCAAGGGGCACTCTTGCACGCCATTCGCATTAGCTCATCCGACGTCGTTCGCTCACAAACGCCAACAAATTGTTGTAGCGCTGCCACTCTCCCTGTCACCTTCCGCTGTCTGGAGGAAAAACTTGGGATCGATCGGCGTGTTACGCGATTTGTGCTGCCTGTCGGTGCGACAATCAATATGGTTCGTCTTCACTCTTGTCTATGTATTTAATCCCATAATCCTTGATTGTTGCAGGATGGCACGGCGTTGTACGAAGCGGTTGCCGCCATCTTTATCGCGCAGATGAACGGCATTGAATTGTCTATAGGACAAGTCGTCACTGTCAGGTGGGTGGGGAATATTGTTATCACTTTTCACGATCCATTCCTTTTCCCTAGGACATTTCACAGTTTATGTTTTTTAATCGAAAACTGCAATAAACTGTTCAATATTAAGTGTCTTTCTTTATCAAGAAGTTGAATTTAAAACACTCTGCTCGTGGAGTAAGGGGTTTTCTTGAAAAGATATCGCTCCTAAAGTTTGCCTATGAGAAGCATTGAAACAATTTCTTAGAAATAATTTCAGGTTAGGCAAAATCTTTTGGAAAGCAAGTGGACCTTTTCAATGCTTTAAATCTCGTGCGCCGCAGCACACATCAAAAAAGCAGTTTGTAGAAGCTGTTTAGCATCTTTTCAAAAATAAGCTTTGTGAGGGTTATATTTTCGAGAAAATCGGGTAGTTCAAAGTAACTGACAAGCAGGAGTTGCATTGCTTGTTATATCACAAATCAACACTTTCGGAGAAAGACTAAAGAGTGTTCATGTGTCAGCTAGAAGAATGAGAGCCAACCGCAACAATGAATACTTTATATCATATTTTTAATTTCCCGCGCATACTTTCAGCTTGACTGCAACGCTGGCGTCCATCGGCGCTGCGTCGGTGCCGAGCGCGGGCCTGGTGACAATGCTGCTCGTTCTCACAGCAGTGGGTCTGCCCGTCAAGGACGTCTCTCTTATCGTCGCCGTCGATTGGCTTCTGTGAGTGACTACTGTATTTTGGCGCGCTACCCGCTCTCGAACCGGTCCCATCTCATCCATGCACTTCTGATTGATTCAGAGTTTTTTCTGTGTGACGCGCTCCCTCTCTTTCTCTATTCGATAAGGCACGCGAATGGATTGAGTGCGATTGAGTGCGGCGTGAAACTGATGAGCATGATGTTTGCAGGGACCGTATTCGAACATCAATTAACGTGCTGGGCGATGCGTTCGGTGCGGGCATCGTGCATCACCTCAGCCGAGAGCAACTGGCGCGTATCGACGCAGAGACCCGCGCCGGCAAGAGAATTTCGATTCAGGAAGAAATCGGTAAGCCTCAGTTTATTGATATTGTTTACGTTACCTATTTGTCTATTTCGGGCACTGCCTTTTTTGGGGCTTCAGAGAAGCAAATGAGGGTGTATAAATTTGGCGCGGAAGTACAAATGACGAGCAATAATTTCGGCCATTGAACATTGACACATCCTCTGACCCGCCATAGATGCGAAAACGTGCCGAGTTTTCTTCCAGTCCCTTTTATTTTCACCGTTTGCAAGGACAGACGGCAGTAAGTAACCATATCGGGCCGCAGGCCTATTTCGTAAGCTTCTGCTAGTTTCAATTACAACTGCAATTGCGGTAATGCGGCACTGGGTCGGTTTACTCGTGCTCGCCACTTTTGACCAATTGTCGAACTACCGTAACTGCAACAGCAATACAAAAGGGTTATGAAACAGGTGCAAAATGTGGGACATTTTTACCGCAGATGTTATTACAATCGAAAATTGCGACTATCCTATGTCCTTGCCCTTCTTAGTTACTGATGGTAACATGAAAATAATTATAATGAAAAAGACCATGATAATGAATGGATTTCATGTTGCGTACTTCTGCTAAGATCATGCTTGACGCACTGCTAAAGTTTGTCTCTTTCGGACGACTTATTACTTTTTTACGCGATCTGAAACCGACCGATAGAAGAGGAGGACTTTGAGCCGTGCATTTCATATCGCGCGGCACGATAGCTATTTTTCAGCATCAGAAACTGTTTCCTCGGCAACGTTAAAGTGCGCCAAATGCTCAGCTGCGCCGATTTTGAAATGTTTCATCGATTAATGGCCTTTGTGACGATTCGAACGATCGGCACTTAATGTGCCTAACGATCAAAAACGGCCCGCGGAAAACTGGTTCCTAATGGCCGCCAGATAATTTTTGCAGATGCTAATGGCCTATAAATTTCCACAGTTTGAAATATGCCATTTCTTCCATCCTTGACTTGGGGCAATACTGCATTTTCAATCGATTAATTAGTTTTGGAACGCTTTAACTTGATCTTAAAACGTTTTAAACGATTACTGATTGTTTTAAAATCAGCTGAAATATTGTAAAATTAAAAGGATAAAATCCCTTTTCAAATGTTCCGGTGTCCGTGTTTGTCGATATCGCTGTAATGCATAGTTTTATACAGTAGAATTCGGACATGCACATTCTATGCTTTGTAATATTGCTGGACCATCGTGATGAGTGCTTTTTTTGCAGAAATGCTGAACGGTCCAGATGAAAATCGCAAACATCCACGATCTACAGTTCCAAAATCGACTTCTGGCGGTATTTCCTGGAAGAAACCGGCCGGATACGAAGCGGTGGACGGCGGTGAAAACGAAGCGCTGATGTGAAGCTCAGAAAGCCTCGCGCATTCAGTGCGTTCTCTATGCCGATGCTAATGCATGATATTCTTCTTGTTCTCATCTTGATATTCGTGATCAAAATAGTCACATCACATCCGTTGATCGACTGTTCAGCGTCCCACGCGCTCAGCAAAAATTCAATAACCACAGCTGTGCTCGCGCTGCGACACAGCAAGGTACTTTGCAACAGTTGAAATGGTTTTACGAAATTTAAGCAAAATTTTTAAAATTTATATTTTACAGGGAGGGTTTTACTCTCTGTGTAGTGCAACGAGAATTTAGTATATCATAATTATCACGAAAACTGCCATCTGTCACTGATTTTCAGTTGATCAACGGCTGTGCGGAGGATTATAACGCTTCGAATAGAAGCCCAGCTTGCTACTTTTAACTCAGATTCATCAAGTCCCAAAAGTAGAACTGTGTTCTATATGAAACAAAGAGTGACTATGTGCTTGGGATTCTATTCGAGAAAACAGTATCCGGTATTCGCGATGGGAATCGCTACTGCTCGGTGTTCTCATATGTGCGCTTCAATGTCCCGGTGATAGTCCCGTTGATTTTTGATCGGTTCTGTCTAGTTGCTCGTAGGCGCGGGATTGATGGCGCGTGGTTCTAAAGCGATTATTGCCCTTGTGTAACCCACCAAGCCAGCTGCCTGTCAGTTGGCACGTCCGCATCGTCTTCTGCATCTTCCGATAATTCTTCTCTATCCGGTCTAGTGTCAATAGTCGCCGCTTACTTAGACCATGATCAGCTGAATTATCCTGCTACTTTCTGTTGTCTCTGCGCAGTCCATCTTCTTACTGCTTTCGACGTACCGAACGCTTGTCGCTGCTGCCAAGTTATCTGCGAATTCGCTCCTCATTCTCTACTGTATTAGCTCTGAGAGGTGTCGAACATACTTGAAATTTTCCAAAAGAATGATAGAGCTTATCATACAATTTTCAAGCGTGAAGTTCTAATTCTTCCATTTTTGCCCGACAAAGTACACTAGTTTTGAAGTATGTTCGACGTCGTGCACTTGGCTGATCGCCAATGGCGATCGTACGTTTCACTCGCAAAGCAGCGCGCCGGACTAATTTTTGTTCGCATTATTCAGCATATTACAGTATTCCGAGCTAAGTTTCACTTTGATGTTGGTTGGTCTTTGTTATTGTTCTGTGTATCGCGTGTACTTCATCTGTTTCAGTCTGAGAGATTAGATAATTTACATATTATATGAGCGTTCAATAGTTGCTCGGCTAGGTTTGGACATGAACTATTTATCGTTGATGAAAGATTGATACTAATGATGAGAAGACGCATTGTGTATCTCTAATCATTATATATCTGAAGTTCCCAAAGTATTATTTTGGTAAAGTTTACTTCGGTTCAGCGCTACCTACAAACACGATGCAGTAGGCAGAAATAGTACGCCAGTGCACATTATTCTTTCTATTTCAATTCCTGTGTGTATGTATGAAGATAGTGGGTGGGTTTCATATCGTGTACTTTAACTAAAGTCGTACTTAACGCAATCATAAAGGATAGGTCTTAATTACGACTTTAGCTTAAGTAAGCGATATGAAACCGACACATTGCTGCTGTTCGGGACTTTGGCGAGGAGCATAGTTCCAAAATTTGGCGTCGGATTCTAGAAAGACAAACGTGCTTCCAGGTGTTATACAAACAAATTTATGCTTGTATTTAAAACAATTTTCTGCGTCAAATGATAATTCTAGTGGGGTGATCATCCTCGTGGCAACTGGTCAGAAAACTTGCGAATACAAAAGTATCCCTCTGTTTCTATTCCACAAAAATTATAAAAGCGAAGCTCCATTAAACAATCTTCGGCCTCACAATATACTCGCAAACTTTTCATCCGTAAGAAAGGGCCTCAAACTGAATGGGATAAACTGCTTCAGAAGGCCAATAGCTGTCTGCCAATCGGTGCTAGTAAAACCAAAAAATTATAATCAGTCGGGAAGAAAGTCGTGTTGAAGCAACGAAAAGCGAACTCACCCTTACAGAAAAAGTTGAGACTTATTCATTGGGCAATTTTCCTAAAATAATCTTGGGATTTAATTCCTGTGTCACTTTTAAGAAAAAGCGGTAGAATGCTTCGTTGCCCATTTACGCGCGGTGTTATATATAAGGTTAAGAGAGATTCTTACAGTTCGTCTGAAATCTGGCCGAAAATGACGAGAAGAATGTAAAAGGGGCGTGTGTAGGGAAAAGTGTAAATCTGTCATAATCTTTTTGGAACTGTAGGTTGCATTCCTCAGGTAGTTCAATTCTATATAATTGATCGATGAACCCGCATGCGACCAAATGGCGAACGGAACAACGAAAGACTGATTTAGAATCGCACACGAAGACGGCGCAAGTTCCGCACCCCCTGAGGCGCGCTTGATTAATCGACTTTCTGCCTCCTGTCGACCTCCCGCTGCACCTGAGCAAAGAACACAGCGCATGATCGCTGGCGTCGACTGCAGGCAACCGCAATCAAAGCTGAACACTGAACTTCGTGGCACAATTTTTGGACAAATCCAACAGAATTGCAGCACAAACTCAGTCTAATGGCTGCACCGCTATATTCGGCTCATACCGGTGTGTGTATGTTTTACCAAGGGGCGTAACCATGACTGTGGGTGTATTTAATCTCGATAAGTAGTCCAAGTTAATTGAATCTTTATGGAAGTAGAGAACCAGCTGCTAAACTTGTAACACACCGTAATCTTGCGATATTGAAATTTCACTTATCTTGATATTGATTGATAGGCTGAGCTCTGTTTTCATTTCGCGCCTAAACAGTCCGATGGTAATGGCTGCTAGTAGTGACAATCGAGCGAAGGCGTCTGCCTCACGGCATGTGGTCTGATGAGTACAATACAGTTTCCCCCATCTGACGACGAGGCAGCTCGCCTGTTTTTGTGAAGAACCAATCGATCATCGATCGTCGACCTCCTTTCAATCCTCGTCAAAGTGACAGAGGGTTGGCCGAAACGTCTTTTCTTAATCGTGTCGTTGACATTTTTCGACTGTTCGAAGATTTATTATCTGTGCGTTTGATTAACGATGCTGGTCGGCCCAAATGGTCCCGCTGCTTGGCTCATGTCCCCCGATCGCGACCTTCTCACTGGTGAATGATTTGCCTTTGCTCATGAATATCCGTACCTCGAAAAATTTTCGTTGCTATTGAGTGGTTATTCAGTAGTTCTTTTTGAAGTACAGTTGAGTCCATATAAGTGCAACCATCTTTTTGCTCCCATCTCCCGTACATCTGTCTTAAACGGACCCTCTTAAGCCCAGGAACCATATGAATAGAGCTTTTGACTAGATCCCAAACTGCTATCCCTACAATCATCCGGTATTTGCTGGGTCTGCATTTCAAAATCCGTAACTTTTTGCGCAATACATCAAACTTATAGAGTACATAAACATTTCAGTCGAGACGATCGGCGAGATTTTGAATCGCAAGGCATCGGTTGTTACTTTGCTCAATCAAACCGCTAGCGGTCTCAATCATGCCTTCGAAGTTGATCACCAATCGCCCGAAGATCTCATCTTCGAGCTATTCAAGATCCCGAACACGAACGAAGCGTCGATCGGCAAGCTTTTTTCGGTAGGTGACGGAGTCTGTTCTTTGATCATTCCTCATAACGGAGAGAGTTTTTTCTTTTCGCTGAGCACAGCCAAGATGATGATGCATTGATGCGTCAAACATACTAAAAAATTCAAGAAGTGCGGGCGGCGCTCGCTATACGTTTCTCAGAAATGAATTATTTGCACTTTTCCTTTTGCGTGACAAAGTTTGTAATGCTTTTGAAGTACCGTATTTTCTCAAGTAATCGCCGCTCTTGAGGCTCTGTTTGAACATGCTGTAGCAATTCTTTACGACCGTTGTAGCTTGCCAGATATTGCTAGAAACGTAAACAACTATGATTGGGAGATGAGTAGTTGCTTATGCGAAGGCCTGACTGAGTCTTCTTCATTGATTTCCACAATACTCCGCCAGGAAAATACCAAAAGACAAATACACATGAAACCGTTGAAAGAAATAAACTGTACTGTTTCTCTTAAAGAAAATTCGAGATATTTGATGATGACATTTCTGCAGGTCATGAAAAGCTTCGGCTTGCGCGAAGACGACCCGCGCCTTAAGCCGATGATGGAGAAAGTGCGTCTTATCGAGTCGGAGACGGAGGAGCGCGAGCACGAGACCCATGACCCCAAGCACTGGAAGCTTACCCGCGAGCAGTTCAGAGAGTACGTTGTTACCGTACTTCGATCGCCTTAAATCTGATTTTAACATTTTTTGAAGAAGGACAGAAGGGAATCAAGTTTGTCTCATGCCCAATTTTTTTTCTGAATTACTGCATTAAAGTTAAGAAGAATTAATGGCCAACCGATATAGCATTCTAAATTAACGTAACATCGTCTGCATCTCTAGGTGCGTCAGCGAAAGCTTGCTGCTCATTTCTCAAACGCTGCGAAACAACTTGGTCGTACCCAGCTGGCACGAGTTTTGCCAACGGATCAAGACGATCTTCGAAAAGGTCTGTGATACTTTATCCAGGGATCTGTTTTTATTAAAGCACAGTTATTTGTATCGGAGTTTCGCAGTCTGCGCGAAAAATCTCTGACACCAGGTTAGACATTGCTGAAATATGATGCTCAAACCGCTGAGCGCAGATCTCGGGAGCTCGGCCAGCAAAATAACCGTCGGCTGACCACCGTAGTCCGTCAATAGAAAATGATCTTTAGACCGCCATGAACTCGTTTGAACCGGGAGAGGGCGGATCATTGAACTAGATCTTTCACGCATTGTGATCGTTACCTTTTCCCTCTTTCCAGCTGCACGGGTGGTACGCGTAGTAGACAATGCGCAAACGCCTGAGTACGAATGAGAATGCATCAACCGAAAAATAATTTTTTTTTGTTCTTACGCGCACAGAAGTAAAACGAATACTACTATCTATGTTCGAATATCTTCAGTATCTATCAGCCATTCTTCGACATTCAATATCATTAGTAATGTTCTTTATCGAATTTCGATTTCGAATCGTCCATCAACCGCGTTCGTTTCTTTGTAATGGCACTATTGACTGACCAACCGCAAGACTCTCATCTTTTTCGGAATTAGCTGCTGTTCGCATCAGAAAACATGTAGAGTTACCGTAATCCGTCATTGTGCGCAATTTGTTATGGCTTAATAAATACCTGATGTGAAAACTAGCATTTCGAGAACGGTATAGCTATTCAGAAGGTGTGTAATACGACAAATTTTTCGTTGTTTTAGTGCAAAACGGTAACGACTGGTAAAGTGGCGACGTACATACCACAACTAGCGCGTCAGGACCCGAACCAATGGGGCGTGTCCATCTGTACTGTTGACGGACAGCGCGTTTCGTTCGGTAGCACGCGAACGCCCTTCTGTTTCCAATCTGTCTCCAAAGCGTTTACCTATGCCATCGTCGCCAGTGAAATCGGCGCCGACGCCGTTCACTCGTATGTCGGCCAAGAGCCTTCCGGTCGGCTATTCAACGATATCTGTCTTGACGGCAGCGGTATGCACCTCAGTCTTATTGGTCGCCGGTTGTACTGAGAACGAGAGTTTAGTTAAGAGCGTCACATGTAAAAAAATCATTAACGGCGCCCCTCCTGGTTGGATCCACTGGGTGCTGCCAGTTAGGATGTACCACTTTGAATGAATTTCACCTAAAAACTCACAAAGAATATTTATTACATATGTGCGCACTTTCTGAAAAATGTGCAAATACCGCAAATAACTTCTTTGCCAAAATTCCATGACACTACCTCTTCCGCTTTTCACTCCTTTTTTGCTCATCTCATTATCAAACCGAAGGCGATCGAATGAACCATTATAACGCCCTTGTTACTTGTTAATTGAAAATATACTGTAGCAACTTATTTCTTATGCCATATATTCGTTATTTAGCAAGCTTATGCTTCTTAGATGAAACCTTTTGTATTATACTCAACTAGTGGAGATTGTCTTTCAGGCAAGCCACATAACCCAATGGTTAATTCGGGTGCCATAATTGTGTCTACCCTCCTGAAAAGCGGTATGGATATGGCTGATCGCTTCGATCATGTACGTCGATTACGCCTCTTATCAAATTGCATACATATATTTCTTCTGCAGGTGTTGACGGAATATAAGAAGCTCGCTGGAGGCGAATACATTGGCTTCAACAATGCGACGTAGGTTAACGCTTCTCTCTTCTTATAGCAAAGTTGCCGTCACCTATTATCTTTAGGAATGTTGTTTGTTGCCTATGACAGGCTGGCTGCGAGTCATGTCATTTATATTGTAACCGCTGAGAAACCTAGTCATACGTAGCTAACTATTATTTGTTGTACCTTTCTTGGAGCTAGGGATGACCACAGTACATCTTGTGCGGCGTCCCGAGAGTACTCTAAGCTGAAAGGTCCACTGTCGCTAGAGGTCCACAAGGCCACATCAAATTAGTTAGCAACGAAAGCCCTCGCTGGATGGCGCTCAGATCAAACTGCCATTCAAACAAAAAAGTGATAAACGATTCATTTTAAACATTGATATGCATATCTCAACACGCCACCCTCTCATCCTTGCCATTGGCCTTTTCGTGTTGCAATTAGACATTAATTGGATAATTGCTCTATTGCATGATAAATTAACTTACCGTGAACATCTCGGCTCAATGAAGTTCTCGGCTTACTTCCTTATGCAAGTTAGTAAATATCGCAAGACAGCAGATAAATATTTGCAGGTTTTTGTCGGAGCGTGATACTGCTGACCGCAACTTCGCGTTGTCCTACTATATGAAGGAGTACGAGTGCTTTCCGAAGGGCGTCACTTCCGTTCGTGACACGCTCGACTTTTACTTCCAGCTGTGTTCGCTCGAGACCAACTGCGAGAGCGCTTCCGTTATGGCCGCAACACTTGCCAACGGAGGTAGGTTCCCATTGTTGTTCCTTATTACTGTGTGAAAAGTAGAAGAAATGTCTACTCCACCCCATTGCCACCCCTCGACCAGCGATGCCCAAAGACTTCGTTTGTGTTCGTGTCATGCTGAGACACCTTTAGGGCAGCCATGAGATTCTCTCTTCCCCATACTTCTTCTCTGTTCTGTAGGTAGGCGCTTCTCATCTATTCAATTCAATTGCCGGCCATCCGAATTAAACATGTACGAATCGACTGAGAAATGATAGGCGAAGCTGATAACGATTCATGTTTCGTAAGATGGAGCAAAGTGAATCTATTTAGCGCGTTGAACTACCGTAATACTGCCGAGCAGACGATATTTCATTTATTTGCAGGAGTGTGCCCGTTGACGGGTGAGAAATGTTTGGACAATCGACCGTGTCGCGACGTGCTCTCACTCATGTACTCGTGCGGAATGTACGACTACAGCGGGCAGTTTTCCTTCCACGTAAGCACGCAGTTCTAAATATCGCTCATCAACTAATCATATCGCTGATTTTTTATATTAAAGGTCGGGCTGCCAGCCAAGTCGGGAGTCAGTGGCGCGATGATAGTGGTAGTGCCAAATTTGATGGGCATTTGTTTGTGGTCACCACCGCTCGACAAGATGGGCAACACCGTGCGCGGCGTCGAGTTTTGCAAGGTATGCTTTTTAATTGATTATAAAAGCCCCCTGTGAAGAAGGTGAAGAATCAAATGATTCGCAAATATTACACAGTCAAAGCCAGATAAGTGTACAATGTTTCGATGCTTTTCCATTCCTCACACTTTTTGCTCTAGGTTTTGTACATGATCTGAAATCAGTTTAGTCCACAAATTTTTCGTGTACGGTCGTTGTGCATTTATCGTTTTTCAGTTGTGCAACTCTTCCTAATTACTTTAAAAATGATCTTATACAAAAGATCACGCTCGGCGGCAGAGATCTACCTCATTTTTTCTTTAACACCGATTGTAGGAGCTGATCGAGACGTTCAACTTTCACAACTACGACAGCCTGCTGCATGCCGAATCGAAGAAATTCGACCCGCGTAAGCGTTCTGGAGATGCAGATGCCGAACACATTGTCCTTCTGCTGTTCGCCGCCAAGATGGGCGACCTTAGCGCCATCAGAAGGTAGGGCGCATGATCAGTTGATCACTGCGGTCTGTTTATAAAATTGTGTGGCAGTTGAATAATGCTCAATTCTGCATTTTTCATCGCTGTTTTTCTTATGCAGAAACGAGACATGGGTAATGCGCTTAAGGAATCGAAATTTATATGATGCTAACGCGAGTTCAGTAGCATGTGATGACAGGGTCAAACTTTTTGAGCGGTGTTCGCAATGCATCGCTTCATCATACAGGCCATCCAAAATATTAGATTAATCAGAAAAAGAGGGCATTTTTTATGAACCTTATCCACTCGAACAGGGACACTTTCCCGATCACATCAATATAAAAAATGTCCTTACTAAAGTGAAAATAGTGTGATCAAAATTTATGTTGATCCTGCCATCGACTCACGTGCTAGCTCAAATATTTGCTCAAATGAATCCACGAGTGCAGTATTTTTTATTCGACAGATTTTTCATGCAAGGCGCCAACTTGGAGATGGGTGACTACGATGGACGAACGGCGTTGCATTTGGCTGCTAGCGAAGGGCACCACGAACTGATCAAGTTTCTGCTCGATGTGGCCAAAGTTCGGCATGATCCCGAAGACAGGTACGCCGTTTGGCTAAGTTTCTCTGCGAATTGCCTGACTGGGACCTATTTTGTGAGGCTGTTGAGCATTGAGAACTGAGAGACTGAGTCTCAAAGTTGGGTAGTCGACTTTACATTAGCATATGCGATAATCGATATTCAGATGGAATTGGAACTGAGTTTCGAGACTAAATTTCTCAGTTCTAAGCACTTGAGAGTTTTATGAAACTGGCTCACCGTCAACATTTCATAGGGCTACAGGTGACGCGCAGCTGTCGATGGCATGTTTCATTGCATCTTCCTTTCAGTTCAGCTACAATCTTCCTGGCCTAAACACTTAGATTGTCTTGAACAATTAACACATTGGAAAAAACCTATTAAGATATGTGTGCGTACAATAAACCAACAGAAGCACCGGTGCTTCTATTTTGCTATCATTCTGAAATAAATGCTACCTGTTTATTGCAGTGACACTAAAAGTCATTTGAATGTAAATGAATGACTGGCGAATATAACAGCCATCGAAATTAAATATATAACTTGCAGATGGAAGCGAACTCCGCTGGACGACGCGCGCACCTTCAACTTCGACGAATGCGTGCGTCTATTGCTGAAAGCGCAGATGCAAGTGGTTTCTAAGCGATCGCGAGCGAGTTCGCGCCAGTTATCGGCGGCGGTAAGCCGCGTTCAGCAAGAACGCATCAGTGAGATGTCCTCATCATCCGAGCAAGAAGAGGAAGATGAAGAGAACGAGGACAAAGACGACACCGACAACGAGAAGCACGGGGCGCCTCCCACCATTGACATCGCCGTCCCTGACAGCGGCCATGGCAGTCCCAAAGAGTCAATTACAACGTACGTTTCTAATTACAGAAAAATTAGTGAATGACTTAGTCAAAATACAATATATATTTTTGCTCCTCTTTTTTTGATCGATAATTTGTTTATGCAATGAAACGTCGCAGATAAATTTTCAAGTGAAAACTGCCGCACGAGTACTCGTACTAACCGAGAATAATGTCTGCGACTGCAAAACACCATAAACAAATATTGTTTCAAAGGTACGGTGCCGCCCGTAAACACTGCTAAAAAGAAAGCGTCCTATTGCTGTCGGCGCTCATCTGCGCTGTCTTTGCTGCTACATTATTTACGGTCGGTACTGTAATAATGAGACGCAAAAGTATACGATGATCTGTCTAAACCAGCCGCCAATATCAAAGCGAACAAATATCGACAAAAACATCAAACATATCGATACTATGGCCAATTTTTTTATCAAGAAATGCCAAACTGACTCCTTTTCTACGTCCTAAGTGATTGGTTTTTGATCGGCATTCGGCTACTACTTGTTATTATCAACAGAGGACATCGCAACATAGTGACAGGTTTAACGTCATATTTATGCTTCCAAAATAACACGCGCTCTTCGATGCATAACGTATGATACTGGCATATTACTACTTTGCTTTTGTAATAAACAAAGCGTTTAAGATCATAAAAAGCCTTCATCAAAAGCGCCGATATCATCTGACGTAATATGGTTATATGATGTTTAAAGTCTAACAACGCTCGTTACTGGGGAAGCGAAAACACGATCAGGGCATAATTTTGATTGAGAATAATTCAAATGGCTCGTTGCAAAACAAGGCTGTATGCTAAATTTGATGCTTTTTAGCTCCCTTAGCTCTGCAAGTATTGAATATGATGGAGCAATCTGAGCGATGATTTCCAGCGACGAACATTTGTTCATCTTCCTTTACCTTACCATCTTTACCAGTGTGTGATGTCTATATGTGATACATTTGCGGTTATTGCGTAATGTGTGGGTCACTATGATGATTAAGAACACTTTTTATTTCGTCTTCCATTATAGTTCCCGTGAATGTTATTTGTTATCTGCAGCGCTGTTGGATGTTGACGCCGCTATTCTCATAGCATGGCACATTTCATGTGATTTTCATGGTTGTTGGACATTGTATTACTGTAAATCAATTGTTGGGGCACTTGAGGCTGCTGATAATATAGAGGGCGTTGAACTGAGGGTAAAAATGGTGTTGGCTGTTAAATGGTATGGAGAGCACAATTTCTGTAGCGACTGTGCACATGTACAGATAGCACGGCCATTCAAAGGGCAGTGATGTCCGCTTCATAGCAGGCGCCCTATTAACCAGTGCGTCACGAGCTAGACAGACAATCGATGACGTCATGCGCGGAGATTCTACTGAGGTGGCAGTTTTGAATCCAACTTTAAACGATCAACCTACCATCGTAATAGCAGGAATACTGCATCTTTTCGTATTCTCACATTTCCTCACTAATAGAATAAGAATGTGCGCAAAACTGCAAAGTGATCATGACACTCTTTAGCTCGACAAACGATTGAGACACTGACTTGGGATGTTGCAATCTTGCTGTAATTTCTTGACAAGCGCTTTATTACATAATATTTCTGCTTTCGACAGAAACTTTAAACGCCAAACAGGGCCTTTTCCGTAGAGATGGAATGTCATGATCCGTAGGCTCGAGAAATGTCGTGCTATGTTTGAAAAATTCCTTATTAAAGAGGAAATGATGTATGTCGTTTTGGTAATTTTGGTTGAATCGAAATTCCATGACGTTTAACATTTGCCTACTTTACGCCCCTTCACTCGCTGCTTGATCTAAGCTCGTTCTGTAGTGAGCACGACTAAATACACCTTGCTCGTTTGATCGGATCATTTGACGCCGCAACGCCTCTTTGTATACTCACGCAAGCGCTGACGAATGACAATGTTGGTTTCTGATCGGCTATAATCGCGTTAGTTTTGGCGTATAAATACGTATGTGCTGTTTGCAACGTAGGAGTCACGTTGTGTGTAAACATTATGAAAGATAATAGACGTATAAGCTCTAGGTTTATGGGCAAATATACTCGTAGTAGGAACTTTTTGTACATGCAACTATTGGAGCAGCCTGCAACAGTGCAGCAGTATGCTTAATTCAATAGTTCAAATCACAGTTACTGTGGCACACCATCAGATTCGGTACGAATAATAAGTAGGGCAGTGCAACGGTGTCAAGTACTCAGTTCATTGACATGTTCAATCGGTAATGGTTAAGGTTGAGTTTACTATAAAAATAAGTACAAAAGGATCTGTAGCTTATTCTATTATGAGATAAGTCTATAAATAATCACTGCAGATATACAAAGAGAGCATGGCGTCAGCGGACACTTTTTGCACGAGTTTGTACAGTTACATTGAATCCCATCTCCTCTTAGTCCCTTAACTCATTACAAATGTTCCCAAAGTTGGGCATACTCTAATTCTGCGAAAGATATTACGCGCTTGGAGCAAGTAGCGATCAAAATTGACCCACGTAATCTGTACCGCTATATTAACGGTCCACGAAATTGAAGCGGTACTGGAGAACCGATTAAATTTGTAACGATACCGGTGGAGCGATGCCAACTTGAGTGTACAAGTCGCCGAGTGACTGAGAAGATTGGTAATGTTGAAGAATATACTGTGGCGGGGAATAGGTGGCTAAAGCGGTATCACTGCTTCGCCTTGGTTTGATGCGTGTGACAGCATACTCAACTTGTTCAGGCTGCTCATCCTCGGCAGCTTCGCTCACTTTATCAACATAAAAGCGCGTTTTAGTCCTATGGCTATCGAGGACGACGTCTGGTGGATTTTGGAATAAATTGAACAGGTTTGTATCGCTTCGAGATATGGTTCGACCGCGCCGCATCCCAGCTCTGCTCGTTTCGTAGTCAGTTAGCTCGTTCACCTCTCGCACTGTGTCAAGGTAGAAACGCGATCCAAAGTTGACTTTTTGCGGGCGCGTTACTGCTTCAATTGGCTCATGGTTCTGAATAATGGATAAATCTGGGTCGCTGCGACTTTTGCGGCGTTGAATCGGGTGCGCCGCCTTCAATTCTGATTCGTGGTAGCCGTTCGTCTGGCGGCCGGCGACCAGGCTTAAGCCTAGAGCTGCCGCCGGCGATATGATGCTGCTCGTCGACATCCGCTTCTTACTATTGTCCCTCCGCATTGACAAGAGACTGTTCCCCGACGTTGTGCTCATGCGCACACTCTCTGGCAGCGTGCCAAGCTGACGTCCTCCTGGCCGACGGTGTATGTCGCCATTAGGCAGAATTAGCGTCGCAATACGGATGGCGTCGGTCATGGCGCGAAAGATTCCATGGCCACGAGTTGCTTCACTTTTGTCTTTGCCACGAAACTCCTCCAACAACACCTCCATCATCTCCATCGCGCGGAAATAGTTGCGCTCCATCTGCACATATATAGTACTGTTGATGACCGATATGAGCACAAGGCCAAATATGAACATGACCGCCATCAAAGGATTATACTGGATATTAATTGGCATCACATCGCCGAGGCCTATTGTGCTCATTGATATAAATGCAAAATAGAACGAATCGCCGAACTTAAGTCCTTTTTCGTCTTCTCCGCGAAGCTTGTAATCGAATAGGTGGACTATGGCAGCGCACAATAACATGTAGACGATGACGACAGGAACGGCGACCCGAAGGGGAAGCGTCCGTTTGCCGGTGTCATGATCGTCGAATTTTTGGCACAAGCGTGTCGGCCTGAATCAAGGAGAACCAATCAGCTTTCGTTGAACAATGTGGAGAGCAAATTATAGTAAAAATGCTATCTGATATTTTGAAAATATGCCCTAACAGAGCATCTTACGATCCTCGAACTGTTTGCAATAATAAAGAGTGTTATAGCAGAGAGTCGCTATTCTTTCGATATGACGTGCAAGTTTCAGCGTAGCCTTTAAAAGCTTCATCTTAACTTCAAAACGTAGGCCTCGGGCGATTATTTAGAAGAAACTTAAAACGCCATGCAGAATTACAGAAATTGGAGCGCAAAAGATGGCTGTCATTACTGATAAAGGCTGGTCAAAAGTTGAAGAGCTAATTATAAGTGCCAATCATATTTTATCATATCCATTGCAGCGTTCGTTCAATGGTCACTTCCCTGTGGGCAGCGAGCGTTTGTTCGTAGAATCTCTTTCTCCTGTCCCAGTTAATCAAAAGCTTACGGCTCTCATTTATCGGTTGGACAGTTTTGAAGACAGAATAGCACGCTTTAAATTCAAGGCAATTCATAAAAATAGAGCTCGAAGAACTTGAAATTGGGAGCAGAACAAAGTTGCAAGCCTATTTTCGAATGTGATCGACTCCTGGCTTTCACCAGCGGATTACAGTAAGTCTAGCGTTTGTTTATCATTGAGAAAAGGTGGTAAACAATGAAAGAGGATCTCACAGAAGCAGACGATAGATGCGATTGTAGAGCCTTTCCAGAGCAAAAAAGAGTACGCGTCCGAGATCGTTGAGTACCACGAGGATAAGAGGGATGCCGATGATTGAGTAGAGAACGGTTAATACTTTTCCCCACGCAGTCGCGCAAGTGATCGTACCGTAGCCGGTCGTTGTGAATAAAGCGATCGAGTAGAACAGTGCACTGTCAAAGTTCCACTGGTAACGTCCGTTGTCAAACTTATCAAATACACTATTCATCAATTTTCCCTCCAAATCCAGCATCTCCTTATAGAACTCTGTGAGATACTGTGCGACCGTTTCATTATGAGGCATAGAATTTGGAGAGAGCAGCACTTGTATTTCTTCACTAGCATTTTGAATCTTCTGCATCAGCACAAGATACGATCTGTTCAAAGCTTCTATTTCATGCGGCCTTTCGATCGCGTCAAAGATGGCACCACCCATCAATGCATATGCAACGAGTAGCAGTATTAGTAGGATGTGTCGCAGGCCGAATTTTTTACTCAAATAGAATAAGTGCTGGAAAATATTGTTGCATCGTATTTTCCTTTCCTGCTTCTTTTCTTCATCGAAAAAGGGAGCGTCTTTTGTTATGTCCTCAGAAGAAGACTGGAGATCTTCGACGACCAATCTGACGATGCTGTTGTCATGCTGCTTCAAGTAGCGTTCAAGCAATTTCATTCGTTGACGGCGATCGGTTGCTGAAATGGAACTAACGGAAGACGCCATGCTGAGCTTCTTCTCTCTTTTTCGGCGCGCTGCCAATGACTGCTTCTTCGGGGTTGTGGTTGTGCTGAATTCTTCGCCATCGTTAAAGAATCCATCGCCAAGGGACGTCGGTGTTGGCGGTGACCAATCTATCTCATCCATTTCGCATCATCTGATAATTATCAATTGAAAATTTGTACACGACACTGGATAGTGGCTGTACGGGACCCGACTAACCGTAAGGGGCGAAGGAGGGGTAAATGATCAAATCGAGACTACGTTGCAAAAGCAAAAAAGTACGCCATTATCTTCTTCGGGCGACTGGAACTCTGGGATACGTACACACAATCACCTAACAGCAGTAGGTTGAAATGATTCATTGCAGTACAAAACATAAGAACAGCAAAGCAAGACAAGGAGCCTACGCTAATATTTTTTTGTATTGTGACGACACATTTCCGCCCATTGCTGTTAGGCGCTTGTCACGTACACCCTTCCTCTCTTATCACTTACTCCCACTGAAAGGAATAAGGATAAGAGGGGGAGGAGAATGGAGCATAATACATACAGAACGTCAACAAAAGAGAACTTACTAATTTATTGATATGTCGGCAACCTTGGCGAACTTTTCCCATGGAAGGTAAAATTCTAGCCGAGCAGAGTAGACGCACTAACGTCGTTGTCCTCTTCAACGGCTTTATTCGCTGGGTTAAACAAACAAAGCCATTAAACAGCGGCGATATGTTGATCAATTTATCGCTCGCGGCCTCTTTCATGGTCACTACAACTTGTTCGGCTAGGCTCCAGTTAAACAATTTGAAAGATCGTATTAATGCGCTTGCGCAGTTGATATGGCTGCTTTACGCCTTCCGTTGTCGCATGCCCGCGTTTGCGGCAGTCCATTTCGTCGTCACCTCGGCTTTCAGCTGCCGCCACTGAGCAGATAAAATCTGCATACTGATGCTTGAAAACAGTGCCTTATGATGTCATGACCTTTTTGTCACTGTTGATAGTTGTCTCTATTCTTTATTATTCTATCATCTGTCGTTGTAACAAAAATAACAATATACATATAATACGATGGTGGTTCATAGGGAGAGTGAGATTGCCTGGGTGAGCTGACTGTCTCTCCTTAAGCCGGAACAAGCGAGTGCCTCTTTGGGTTAAAAGATAGTGCACCGCAATGCCATCATCGCCCCTTTGCCTATAATGCAACAAAGGACAATTAATCCTATTGACGTATCAGCAGGTGGCGTTGGATAAGCATGCGCTAGCTCAGCCATCTATTACTAACGGTTAAGAAATCGCGATTTTGCGACATATCATTTGATCTCAAAATCGATGTCTCGGATTTTCACTCTCTCTAGCTTTAACCAAAAGTTCATATTTCAATTTACACGGTCTCAGTCTCGATGTATACAGCAATGTATTCTGTCTCAAAAAAGAATATGTGAGCTTCGCTGTTGCATTGAATGAATTATTTGAGTTGCTAATAATTATCTACACATTTCAAGAACGCTTGTGTCGAATGTCAGACGAGTGATGAGACTAAATTCCGTAATCGAACATTTACGAAATTTGTCGGATTGACAGGAATTCATATTTTGCTCACCTCCCAATCAGTTTTGCAAAACTGGTGCGATTCAGAAATGTAGAAGTGTAATTATATTTCTGCGTGGTTATCACGCATTTTCACATTTCTTAGTTTCATAAAAATGATATGAAATAATTAATTATGAATTATAGAATATAATCTCTCGCATTATTTCCTTGTTGGCAAGATGTTAAAATCAGTTCAGAAGATGTGTATACTTCAGAAAGTGCTATTTTTCTTTAAAGAAAAGAGTGCTACATTATCTCTCTATGCGTTAAGTATGCATGTAATATTGGATCTTTCACCGTTAATCGACACTTTGCTATGTCATTCCGTCAATTTTGCGAAAGAAATGCAAATATAACATAATTTAACCCAAGGGTGATGAATTTCAATTAATCAACACGATGCACTATGCTTTCCTTGAACATAGGATACTGATTGATTCATGACGATTGCTACTGCCATATTTTTTCATATGGACCCCGCGGGGTTTATTTTGTTTTTTAATATACTGTACGTGTTTCTTTTGGCAAACAGCGTGTTACATCTTATGATCGTGTTTAAAACAATAAATCTATCCTTCGAAAGAAAAGCTAATAGTCCCCCAGTCGTAATCGGCTGTGTTTCTAGCAAACACGTTCGGACCCAATGCACTCTCTAAATCGAGTTCATTGTTTTTACACCAAAAGAATAATTCATTGTTTTAATGAAATAATTCATTGAATAACCATTCCAATGTTTTGCACTTCAACGTACGTTATTGATTTTTCAATGAATCTTTTCATTGTTTTTTCAATGAACTACTTCATTAAAACAATGAATTATTCTTTTGATGTGAAAACAATGAACTCGATTTAGAGAGCAGTATTACGGTTTATTCGAATAGGTCCCGAGTGCGAGGCTTATTTCCTGCCAGCGAATGACGGGCCTATCAACTTAAAAGCCCATTAGGAAATGAAATTTCTTCGAGAAAATACGGTATATTCCAACTCATTCCAAACGCATCTACAAACTGTCAGTTTTGGCAAGCGCCTAACATTATTAGAGCAATATATCATTGCGATGCAAAACATAAGAAAATATGGGGGCATTTTATCCTTGTCCCGCTTAGGCGGGCCCCATGTTTTGCATTATCGATGGTAAATATCCGCCTACGGGTGTTAGGCACTTGTAGTTCCCTTTAGCAATAATCATCAGTTGATAGGGTGGGTGTTAGAGAAGACAGGAGGCTATAAAGTAAACACATTTTTAGACTAGCAGATTACCGCTATCGATTAAAAATGACGTGTGGCAGTCCGTCATCGGACTGCAACGGAACTGAATTCCAGACTGACCGTCAGCGGCTGCCTTAAATAATAATCGCGTTTGAGTTAAGCGCATTCCACTGCGCTCAGCGCTAGGTCTGTCCTGAGCAAACAGCGAAGCAATCCTTTTATCACTGGCTCCTCTCAAGTAGGCACTGTTGTGAGCAATTTCTAAACTCAGCAGGACCTTACGTTTTTGATCAGATCACGGATTAAACCCAAAATCAGTTTTAGCCTCGCGCATGCGAGCATCACTACTATACACATACTTCACAATCACTGAGTGTTGCATCGAAAATAGTGGAATAAACGCGAGACCAGTGTTAGTTATGACGTCAGTATCAGAGCCACATTTGAACATTTGAGTTTCGTAAAGCAAGAGTCAGCAATAATTATACATGTCAAAACTAACACTGATCATAACACTGTACGTTCACACTCTTGTCATAGTTCGGGATGAACGCGCTTGAGCGAATGAAGAGATCGTCGAAATCGTTGAGAAAGCCGTCGCGGGCGCTCGAAAAATAAATTCGTATCACTGCGACTTTTCGCTATATTTGTTTTCGTTGCGGCCGGTTTGGCTCGTTCATGCGGCTCGCTGACTTCGCTAATTTCTCGCAGCGAACCAAGCTTGACGCCGCCGAAGATGCCCAGCGTCGGCACGAACGAGTTTATGTCGCTGCTGCCTGAATAATCACGATTGCGATGCCGTGGCCCGGATGACGCGCTGGTGCGTCGACTATCATCCGAAAGCGGGCTTAAATTTTGCGCCTTCCCTGCTCCACGTTCTTCGTCAACTTCGGGCATGGTGAGCGTGGCTATGCGTATAGCGTCGCTCATACCTTTGAAGACATTGCGCCCACGGGCGCTCTCGTCCACCTGCTCGGCGTGCATCTCCTCCAACACCTCTTCCATCGCCTCCATCGCTCGAAAGTAATTCCTCTCCATACGCGAATAGATCGTGCTGTTGATCACGGAAAACAATACCAGCCCGAACATGTACAACGTTGAGACAAACGGGCTATACTGAATATGATTCGGCATGACATCTCCGAGGCCAATTGTCGTCATCGAAATGAACGAAAAGTAGAAACAGTTGCCGAATGATATACTGTCTTCGTCACCGCTTGATTTGTAATCGAATATGAAGACGATTATTGCACATATCAGCATGTACACTACGACGAGTGGAATCGCAACTCTAAGAGGAAATGTGCGATCAGTCGTTTCATTTTCTTCCACTACTCGGCACAGTCCAGTTCGTCTGAAATGGAGATTTTTCAAGTCATATATGTTTAAGCGTGCTTCAAATTAAAAATTTTACACTTAAACTAGGGTATAGTTACTACCATGACAGCTATTACGATGAAAATTATTATGATGATAGTTACTTTTCTGACAGATTTTTGCGATAAAAGAAGAATAACTTGAGAGAAGAAGCACTAGAGAGCATAAAGTTGGAATCTCTTAGTCCTTTACAGCTCAGAAAAGGGAACAGCGTAGTATTCATTCACACGACACGTAACCCTCTACACATCGCTGTGGGATCTAATTTTATTACACTAAGATTGACCGCGAAAGCTCAATTAAAATAGATTCTAATGCGATAAAACAATGAATATAAATGATATTGTTTCATGAATATATGATAAAAAATAAAACCTTCAGAATAATTTAGAAAATCGCTTGAACTCGGTGCTCTCTTTAATAGTTTTTTGCTTAGCGATAACGCAAGTTGCATTTCGCGCGTAAACCTTTACCGTTGCGATACCAACAATTGATATTTCTATAACAAGCATTTTGGTGATGAAAATGTCCTCTATGAAAAGTACAGTGAAATTCGTTTAAACCGGTTACCGGGAGACCAGCAAGTTTTGACCGGTATAAGCGAAATACCGGTATAACTGAACTTGGTTGTATGAGAAAGTACGCTTTGGAACTGAAAATCTTGACCGGTATAACCGAAATACCGTTATGAACGAAACCGCTGTAAACGAATTCCACTGTACTCTTAATAAAGTGAAAATGGAATAAAATTGGCAGATTAGCATCAGATGTAGTAGCAGCTTACCTAAATAACCTATAAATATAGTTGTAGAAAGTGTTAAGGGCCAGAAGAAGAACACGTCCTAGGTCGCTGAGCACGACGAGAATGAGAGGGATGCCGATGCTTGAATAAATAATAGTCATTGTTTTGCCCCAGGGAGTGACGCAAACAATCGTCCCATAGCCGATCGTTGTGAATAGACAGGTGGAGTAGAAGATGGCGCTGCCAAAGTTCCACTGGTAACGGTTATTGTCGACCTTGTCGAACACGCTGTCTACCACCTTATTCTCGATGGTCAGCATGTCCAAGTAGAAATTTTTCGTCTTCTGCTCAATCTCTGCCACTTTTGCAGACTCATTTGTCGCTGCTAGGGACATGGATAATATATCCTCGCTAAAGTTGGCAATTCTTCCCATCAAAGCTTGGTGAATTCTTTGAAGATCTTCACGCTCTTGCGGCCTTTCAATTGCGTCGAATATCGCGCCACCCAATAATGAATATGCAATAAGTAGCAGAATTAATAGGACGTGTGACAGGCCAAACTTTTTGTTCAAATACAAAAAATACTGGAAAATAGCGCTGAACTTGCTTCGCTTCTTGTTTCGTTTAGCGGCGCGGTCTTGATCAACTTTAAATTTTAAGGCAAATGGAATGGTGACAGAAGAAGCCTGCAGATTTTCAACCGCCAATTTGATGCTACTGTTGTCGTGTTGTTTGAGATAGCGCTCCAGCATTTTCATGCGCTGTCGATGATCCGAGCTCTGAGCAGCCATTGACGCGACGCTGGTTCTTCTGCCGAACGCCGGTCGCGTCCGGATCGAGCTATCCCGTCGATTCGCCGCCATTACCTTGGCTTCTCCGTCACTGTCTTTGATACACTCATCAAAAGTCACTGTTAAAGTAGGAGTCGGAGGTGGACGGGCCGAGTCCATATCAAGTAAACGGATTAGAAGATAAACCGGTTAACGCACGGATTACCGGCAGGCTGTGACGGTGACTAAAAATTTTGACGCAAGCAAGTTTCACTGCGGTTTTTCGGACAGCTAAGCACGTTAAGCAATAAACGTAAGACGGGGGGTGCTGACTTGACGGTCAGCAGCTCATTTCAGCGCGCGGTCCAACGCTCGTTAATTTTTGACATGCGACGCTGTCATATAAAAATCAGTGATAAGCCGCCTCGTACATTGTTATGTACTACACAGCGGACATGACGACGTGAAAACGTAGCGTGCGATAGTGGGAGTGTGAACGATCGCGGTACCAATCAAAATAACCAAAGGCGTTTTAAGGAGGAGTGCGTTGGCTCAACCTACACAGTAAGAGCTGACGTGCAACGGCATCATGTCAGCAATTGTTATCCAAATGAAAAAAAAAGAAAACGGCCCCTATAAGCAGTCACAGACTGAAAACGGTGCCCGAGTGTTATTTGACAAGAAAGACAAACAAGACGAGATCACAAATAAAATACAAAGGCTAGGAAATCCCCGCAGGTATTCCTAACATATTTCAACCAATTGACAAGAGAAACAAACTCGAAGCGAAAGGCTAATCCAATGAGCCTTCGCTGGTGCCAAACCGACCACCCAGTCTCTCGCAATAACTAAATGTGGCAGAATGTAATGCGCCATCCTGTAAATATGAAATAAGCGTTGTGAGACTCAGCCAATGAGCGCCAATTTTAAGAATTTTATGTGTTTGCAATAGTTGGAGCATTATACAACGCCAAGTCCGTCGGTAAGCGTGCCTGTCAAATGTAACCAACTGCAGCTGATCTCTTTTTGTGTTTTATTTGCGATCTCGCTTGTTTGATCATCTTTCTTGTCAAATAGCTCGGGGGGGGGGGGGCATTTTCAGTCTACCGCTTTAGGAGGAGGTCGAATTAAATCCTGTCCATCCAAATGATTGATATGTTGAAAATCAAAATGTGAGGTGTTTTGTATTGTCGGTCGGTATAGTGCAATATAGGCGATGTGCCAGCTGATTAATATGTCGTGCGAACTTTTGCGTTCAGTGCAGCAAAGAATTAGTGGTATTATTAATTGAAAATGATGTATACCATATCAATATCAAATTATTTCCTAGTCACGTAACGACATGATATCATTAATTTACGATATCACATACCTAAGTATACAAGAACTCATGACTCAAAAATGATACATCACTGTCGATTAGCGTTCTATCACCTCTTTTCCTATTGAGAAACTATCAGAGAATAATAAAGGGATATCATATCATTAATTGACAGGAAAATGATATGATACAATTTTCAACTAAAAAGTTATTATCCGTTCATAGGTACAGAATACTATACAGAAATCAAAGTTACACAAATAACACTTTTGCGGGACGTTACGACACCGTATGATAAGCTGGGAGTTCGGGATGAATTCGTCTGAATAGGTGCAGAGCTCGGCTCGATGGAACTCTCGGTTGCGGCGAACGGACGAGAAACAAGTTGGTGTCGCTGCGACTCAGAATATGATTATTGTCCAGAGACGCCGTCGGCATTTCCTGTGGTTCATTCTGTTGGCTGTATTCGTGCAAAGCAGCCAGGTTAAAGCCCATAGCTCCAAGCGTCGGCATCGGCGAGTCTGTCTCCCTGGTAGTTGACTGACGGCGGGAACGGTGTGGAGTAGATGAAACGCTGTTGCGCCTACTGCTTCGCGTCGTCACGATTTCGCCTAAATTAATCACCATTCTGTGATTCTCCTCCTCATCCTCCTCCATACCCGGCAGGGTTAGTGTCGCGATGCGGATTGCGTCGCTCATGTTCTTGAAGACTTTATGCCCGCGGACGTTCTCGTCCACCTCCTCGGCGTGCAACTCCTCCAGCACCTCTTCCATCGCTTCCATCGCTCGAAAGTAATGCCGCTCCATGCGCACATATAAGGTACTGTTGATCACCGACAACAGCGTCAAGCCGAAAAGGAACAAAGCGGCAACAAAGGGGCTGTATTGGATATTGTTCGGCATAATGTCTCCCAGGCCTATTGTTGACAATGAAATGAACGCGAAATAGAATGAATCGCCGAAAGAGAGGCCGCCCTCGTCCTCGCCTCGCAGCTCGTTGTCGAACACATGGATCACGACCGCGCATAGCAGCATGTACACGAACACCAGAGGAACGGCTAATCGTAGTGGGAATGTATGGTCGACGGAATCGTTTTCGTCAACTTTTCGACACAGTCGAGTTCGTCTGAAATTGCAAGCGTTCAGGTGGACTGCATTCCGAAATATAAACAGCTTTATAAACATTATACTTTTATTATTGCGCTTTCCAAGTCAAGTTTGATATTCTCTAAAATATTGTTAAGAGGAACGTGTCTGAATTTCAAAAATGCCCAAGTTAAAGTGAGACTGATGAATATCTTAGCGAAAGCACTTGATATTCTGTCTGTAACGCTCAAAGCAAAGCCCGCGGGTAACGAGTGCAAAGTTGATTAGGAGAGCTGTTTTTAATTTATGGATGCCCCACTGTACGACTCTCTTTCAAGCTTTACCGTGTCCTTAGACGATTGCCTTAGCTATGCGTAAAGCTTGAGTAGCCGAGCCGATGACTGTCTAGGGGTTAAATGAACAAACAAACAACCGAACAAAATTTGCGCCTAAGCCTCTAACTGATGAAACTGCTACGTTATCTCATGGTTTTGAGCAAATTTTTATCGCAGGTGTGAGGAAGTGTGCAAATTTGAAATAATGCCGAATAATTGCTGTAACGACAGAATGTTTTTTTGGCGTTCATTTTCTTGTAGCAGCGTTCAAACGAGCCCTATCTGCATCATTCACGCGAGATGACGTAATTGGTTTTTAGTACAACTTCTGGTGTGACGTTTAACTAGTGGGCGGCCGTGACGCGGGCCTTATAAGGTCCTATGCCGGCATCATAAAGTGTAATGTGGCGCGTCGTACTCGAGGCAGCGCTGACAGCTTGCAGGTTGAATGGGAGATAATTCAGCGAAAATGGTTGTACAAGATAGAACTATGAGGGGGCCTATTAAAATGCAACTTTTGCAGCTGCAGAATTGCAAACATGGTGATTGGTTAGAGAACATGACATAACTAATTAAGGACCAACCATCGAGCTTGCAATTCTGCAATTGCAATTGATGCGTGAAAGAGGCCCTAGTAGTAGTGCCGCTCTGACAAACAGGAACTCGTGTAAAGCTCTTCTTTCAGGCATTTGTTTGACGCAGCACGCTTTGCATCGCAAATTATGGGCGTCACTTACCGACATAGTTGATAGACACGATTGTAGAGCTTTTGCAGGGCGAAAAAGAGCACGCGGCCGACATCATTGAGTACGACGAGCATGAGTGGAATGCCGATGATTGAATAGACGATGCTGATTGCTTTGCCCCACGCGGTTGCACACGCGATCGAACCGTATCCAATCGTCGTGAATAGCGTCGACGCGTAGAACACGGCGCTACCGAAATCCCACACCAACCGCTCGTGGTCAACCTTGTCAAACACGCTGTTCTTCAGCTTTCCTTCCAGGTCGAGCATATCCTTGTAGAAGTCTTTGACAATCGATTCCACCTCAGCCTGCGGGTGTGTACCATTGACTGCGGACACGATAGAGATTATTTCCTCGCTGACGTTTCCGATTCTATGCAGCAGTAACTGATGCGCGCCCTGCAGATCTTCGATTTCGTTCGATCGTTCGAGTGCGTCGAAAATCGCGCCACCAATAAGCGCATAGCCGATGAGCAAGAGTAGCAGAAAGATGTGGCGCAGACCGAACTTTTTGTGCAGAAATGCAACGTGGTGAAAGAAGGTGCGCCATCTTCGCTTCTTTTTTGGGGTGATTATTTGGTCCTCATTGACTTCTAGGAGAAAGTCGAGCGGATGCGTTTGTAGATTTTCTACGGCGAGTTTCATGGCAGCATAGTTTTCATGCTGTTTGAAATAGCGCTCGAGTAGGTGCAGACGTCGTTGGCGGTCTGTCGAAGTAGCCGTGGACGATGGCCCGACACTGATCTTCCTGAAAGTACAGCGCTTTGAAAAAATTAGGGAGCATGCATACTTTTGTTGAGCCCACATTGGATGACATGCAGCTGAATTTCACGCAACAGAGGTATTATGGACATTTACAATTGAATTCATATGCTAATAATGGGTAAAAGAAGTCTGTTGAAGTTAAGATCGCCGAAAGGAGCGCCTTCATCATTTTTTGCCGATACGAAACAATCAGGAAAGTATAATATAACATATATTAATTCTAACAATAATTTTTAATCAGTTAAAACGCTGTTTTTGTTAGAGACACAGCGTCATATTCGATTTATTTTTGTAGGTTTATAATAGTTCGTTTTTTCTTGTTCGATTGATGTCGATTTTACCAAGCATTTTATAATCACAACTGTTGCGATTACAATGGCGCGAAATATAGGGATTGATCAGAAAAGAAGTCATGGGGAAATTTTTTGACATAACTGACCATTCTCTTTGCTTGCCGCCCTTGTAATAGCAACAGTTGTGAAAACAATAGTTTGGTGAAATTGGCTGCCTGTACAGTGAACGTACTGGAGGTACAATAGTCGAAGCCACCGTGTTCACCGAAAGTCCGTTGGCCGACGCCGCATGGGGTAGAACCATAATTAGTGATTTGAATAGGATCACGAAAATAGAAATCGGGTAGGAAATATATCTCCTGTGATGCTTTATTATTCTTGTAATAAGTAAGCGCCGGCGTAATCAACAGCGACACAAAGAAGATATGAAAAGGTAATTTTGACATTTTCAGTTTTTTAGCTTAACAGATGAATGTGTTTCGTGAAGCTGGACATTGCTAGCTGTATTATTTAACGTGATAGATTAAATTTTAAAAATTTGAAGTCCGCAGATCACACTTACTTCCAAAGCTTGGACACATGAGAAGGTGTTTGCTCCGTGTGAGAGGAATGGCGCTGAGTCGAGGGCGAACTCGCAATATTGTCCTCATCTTCCTCATCATCTTTGTAATAATTATTGTTCGTTTGCCCGTTCAGATCAACTGAGTTGGGAAGCACCATTGTGAAATTGCCGTCCAAATTTACAGTCGACACCAACAGATCCAAACCGACTGCGATGCGTTGCTGCCAGCCAGCCAACCTCGCTTACGCATTCGCACTCGCGACAGAGCGCATCATATTTTCGGACGACAAATGACTGTAATCCGATCAGCTTAGTTGGTGGCTATTTGACAAGTTTTTGGCAGTACAACAGAAGGCACGGTGGCGACTAGTTACAACTAGTGTAGGACATCGTCGGTTCGGTGATAGAGTAGACTCTACTTCGTCTACGATTAAGATCAATTACTGGTCTATGAACATAGGGAAATTTTGGACGACGAAAAAAATCCTTATCGCTCGCGATGTGGGCGGGTATTGGGCCGGTCCGACGGCTACCGCCGGTAAAGGCGGTTGAAAGTGTGCAACGGCCTTTGTTGTTGCGTCTGTGTTTCATCTTTCTAAGCGCCATGCGCGCACATTGTCGTGCAAGTTTGAATGGAAGGGTGGGAATCGGCGTGCCGATGACAGCGTGAGCAAGTCGCTTTCAGCGAATGTCATGTCACGGCTGGGGAACGCTGAGAATCGAGGTTGGGGCGCGGGCCGGTCATCCGAATAGGGCGCCAGCACCGTAATCGACATCGCCGTAGGAGCCATGGATGAGGAATGGCCGTCATTATGAGCTTCTCGCCTGAGCCTTTCGATCGACACCCGCGCGCGCCGCGGTGCCGGCCCTCATTGCGTTTTCGCACGGTTAGTGGTCGTTCTGCACATTCAGTGTATATGGAGGGGGTGTCGTGTCGTCCTTTCTCGTCTGTGGTGGTGATGTGAAACGTGCCATGTAAAAAACGGCTGTCAGATTTATTTCTTGCATATTCTTAACGCATTGTGATCAGAGAAATCTGTACTTCAATAGCGCTCGCTTGTACTTTGAGCCATGCACATGTTGCCACGAATCTGTTTGTGTGTTCTTTGCACCTTCTTGATCGCAGCTGCGACAGCGGCCAACACGACCTTGTCAGTGCCAACTACAACTGATGGGACGTTACAGATAAGTCCCTCCATGAACATCACTTCAAATAACACGTGAACATTTATCAAATTATATGCGAATGTGTACATGACATTTCTCTCTTCTCAGATTATTGGCACTGGATAGATCGTCCAATTCGGAGGCTAAAGAGAAAAAACTGGCTCGGAAAGCTTTGAGGCGGAAGAAAAAGCGACTGAGAAAGTTACGCGAAAAAGTGCGAATGCTCCGCGCCGAACTCTTTCAAGAAGGCAACGATGAAGCTGTGGCCGGCGACGATGGCGCCAGTGCTTTAAAGTCGATTAGCACTCTTTGTAAGATTTGAACTTACTTTTACTTATCTTCAACTCTTTGAGAACACACTATGAAACAGAAATATTTATTCTTTACGTATGAACTATTTCATAAAAATTCGAGTCGAAGATGGGAGTTAATATCGCGTCTGTGTCTTCTGCATTATAATTGTTCATGGACCGAAATTTTGCAGCGCCATTGAAAAAAGCGCAGCAGCAGCCCGGCGGTCGTCTTAGAGATGACGATCTTAATGACAAGAAAAGCAACGTAAGATGGCGCAAGCGCATTATGAAACAGCTGGCCCAAGTCATCCGACGACTGGATCGCCTCGAATCGTACAGCGATGACCAGCAGGAGAAGGTGGGATTAGATTACTTTATACCACCGTGAACAACGTGCGCGTCTTTCCTTTATTTTAAAATTATGAATTGCAAAGCTTCGTAATGACTTTTGAATTACACATGCACTTGGAGGTTGATGAGGTAGGCTTCTTCGAATCATCGCTTCTATTGGTGTAAAAAATAGTGATCTGTAAATGCCGATATGTATTGTAAAATTAGCGTAACCGACACTTCAGTTGTAATTGCTTCCGAGCAGTCACTGACCAAATGCAAGCTCGCTTGCAGATCAATAGTTTGCTTCAAGTTTCCAGCTGAAACCGATTCTAACTGATTTCAAGATTCTTTTAAAATTCTTTTTACATGCCGCTTCAGAAAACGACGCTCGATCAATCGAGCAGCACAACGAGCCAACGGCCTCCAACGAACCAGAAGTTGTCGAAAAAGGAGCGGCGAGAAGATCGCAAACGGCGTCGCCAACAAATGCGACTGCGCAAATTCATCGACAAAGGGAATGGAAAGCCGGCGAGCGCTCCTTCGGGAAGAAAGAAGAAACGTCTTCGCTTTGATGTAACTACGCTTTACAATCCCGGCTCCAAGGCAAGATACAGTTTATTGATTGATTACGACTTTTGGTGGGATTAAAACTTGAATTTGGAGTAACTTGAGCAAAGAAAGATATACCATTTCGACAATAATAACTTTCAAAATCTAATAAATCACTATAAGCCTCTACTTTGAATTGTGATTCTCATGGGTTACTCTGTCCCTTTATGAAAATTTGATGAGGTTCATTCAGTCGCAATTATATTGTCTGTGATACATGTAGTAAGCGTGAATTACGGCCGCTTTTATGTGTGTTCACTAAACACCGACCGACTTTTTGATATCTCAGCGGTGATGTTTTTATCGTCAAAATATCATGTACCGCCGCTCGTTCGATCACGCGCGCGCATTGTTTTACCGTGCAGCCTCTTTCGAACTATGCCTATCACAAGTCTGCGCACGTTCTATTACTGCAAATGGGCAAAAAAGATTGTTACATCATAACCGTTACTTTAATAGTATCGTCGCACGCAGAACGCATATCGAACCTTATTCTCAGTCTCAACGCATTTTGCAGTTGGACAAGCTACATTCGTCGATCAATCAGTCGCTAAGTGGCGACCAGGGCGGATCATGCGTCGGCCACAGAGACTGCAGGCCGGGTCTTTGCTGCCACAGTTCGACGACCAACAACGGCACGGTCAAGTTTTGCGTCTTGCACGGATTTCTGAACGGCGTGCGGTGCGACGATTCGTGTCAGTGCTCGTCGGGACTGCACTGCTTCAAAGTCGCCAACGACCCCGCGCCTGCCGATCTGCAGCTACCGCAGTCACTCACAGAGGTCAATATAGTTCATATGACTGGAAATATTTAAACTCGTCGTAAATACTACTGAGGCCTGTCTCATATAACTATTGCAATTGCAATGGCGATTACTGATCGAAAAATAGTCGGAGAATGACTAATCATTGCGCTTGCACATTTGCTATTCCCCATATGTGGTAGTTTCCTGAAAAAAGCCACAGTTTAGGAAGCCTTTATTTTGTCCCTTCCAACTGAAGACTTTTATTTACTCTGATAGTATGGCAGTCCCTAACATTACGCTTCATCTCTACCCGTCTCAAATGCTTTATGACAAGGAAAGTAGTTTAACAAATCGTTTCGTCCACTATAAAATTGGGTAGTACTTCAGCCCGTTGTCAAGTGTGGCGTTAAGTTTTGCATAACATTACGAAATGATTGCGTTATCAGCCCCTTTGCATCATTATAACCGTGAACGTGAAAGAGGTCTTTTGCATCCTTCGTTTTGCATTTTCCTCCACAATATGTACAAAACACTTGCAAAGAGTTCAGATCATTTCGCGGTCAGCAATTTTATCAAATGATTGAAGAATAATACAAATGTCAAATTACACTGTCAGAATAAATACCCCCATTGAGGAACTCTTTGCATAAAGATTCCGCTTGGTAATGAAAATTGAATCTGACGAAAAAACTAAAACTGCAATAGGCGCTTGTTTCAAGCAAAGACTCTCCTGTCTGAGCCCGGTTCATAGTTCGTCATTCCATTAACGATCTCTGTAGTAGAAAGAGGAACGTTTGCCCTTTGATATCGTCTGTTGTTTGATCATCTGCTTACGCCGTAAATAGGGCGCCGCCATTTAACTTTACTATTTATGCAAACAAGCAGCTCCTGAAGATTTACTTGCGCCATTCACGCGCTAAGTGCGTCATTAAACGCGCTGCATCAGTTGAGATTATCTCTTGTTTACGCAGCCTAATTTTAGCGGCCACCACGTGGGGCGCGGTGCAAGAAAGCGTCGACCGAAGATGTTCTGCATGGTGTCTACTTGAACGCCAAGGATGGTGCATTTAGTACACTTCCATTCCCACAATAAACACATCACTCTCATCATTACACTTGGATATCAATTTCGGTTCTCTCGGTCTCAAAGTGTGCTAGCAGCTCTGTAACTTCTTCCATAACGTCGGTCGCTGCTTCACTTTTTTGAGTAGTAATGCATTCGTTCTGTCTTATCACTTGCATTTCTAATTAGAGTAGTATCTGTACACTGTAGCCAGCCGGCTTGGCATTACTGCGATATATTCGTAGAGAAAGTTGTGTGCTGGTATATTTAGTACTCTTTAAGTGACTGAATTGGTGGAGGAGAAGTTCAAATGATCTCACGATGTACAAAGACGAGTCTTGTGGTCGTCACGTCGTCGTTTGTCCCGTGTCTAGTTGTTCACGGATCCATATCATGAAACTGTTGGAAATGGAGAAATCGAGTCTCAATTCTGCATTGACATCACCACTATTTCATACGCAAAAGCGTATCACAGTTAATGATGCAAATTTAAGATTCAAATCTCGACATTAAACAGTTTTATTAAATTGGCTCCAGTGCATATACAATTATTCATACGCTAATGACTGTATAATTACGCGTTGTGTGTTCGTGCAAGGATTGGCTTTAAACTTTCAGTCATCATTTGAGCTCCGCAACGTATTCTGCGGCAAAACGCTTTGTGTTCATACTATCGCGAGCTTTACATTCTACAACGATTATATCGTGTAACCAACTATTCCAATTGATATTTGTTCTCTCTGCATGTGTCTACGTTGGTGCTCTCTGCTTGTGTTTCTGCCGTGGCAAGTCGGCGTCGAACAGTGTGCGTTACATATGGAATCTCTTGTCAATGTGAAAACGGAGCAAACTGTAATATATTAAATGTACTGTCTTTCCTGTGAACATTCTAGCAACTTCTACAGACATAGGCCGCAATTGAGCAAGCAAGGTTGCAAATATGACGCAAACGCAGTTGACAAATAGCGCGGAATGTGGGGCGTGCGCGCCGCGGTTACGACAGATAGTGCTCGTTTATTGCTACCAGTCTGATCTCACAACTAATATCAGCACCTATCTGGGCAGACGCATATGAAGCACAAAACGCTGTCCCCTGCGTCCACTGATAACATGGAGTGTACATAAGCGCCCAAACTTGGGCAAGGCAGCTCATTCACCTCGTTTGAGTCGCAGTCGGTCGGCGAGCGCCCAACTCCTACCATGCGGGCCTTCTTGGTGTTCGCCCTCGTTCTCGTCGTTGTCTTCGCCACTGTGCAGTCGCGGTAGGTTATTTATTACTATGAAGTAAGTGTGAATATATGGAGCAAGGTTTATTCGAAAATGCTCATATCCCTATGTATCTCTCCTTCCAAGGCTTCATCGCGAGGCGCATCTGCAACCAATACATCATTGTAACATGAGAAATTATCAATATAATCAGTGTCCTTATTCAACTGGCTGTTAATAAAACAACAGCCGCGAATTAATGCTGGTTGCTAATTGGGTGCATGTTCCTCTGATCCCCACGCTGGACCACAGCAAAGCCATTTAATTTACTCAATTCATTTCAGAAGCCATGATCATGGCTCAAAGACGGTTTACAAACACTGCAAAAAGGATTGCAAGGAGGCCCGTGATGAGCACAGCGCTCTAGAACACGTAAGAGTCGCAACAAAATCATGTCAATATTAATTATTGCCTTTCAATTTCAGCATGTTGAGTATCTCCGCAAGCAGCTAGAGCACGCTGAAGGAAAGCTCGCTGACCATGAGGCAGAAGAAGATGACGACGAGGACGAACATGATCATCACGATCATGGTCATCATCATCACAAACATGATGATGAAGACGACGAAGATGACGATGACGATGATGACGATGATCATCATCATCACCATGGCCACCACAAGCATAGCTGCAAGCACGCCCACCATCACGACGATGATGATGATGACGATGATGATGATGACGAAGATGACCACCACCACCACCATCACAACAAGCATAGTCACCACAAGCACAAGCATAGCTGCGAGCACTCTCACCACGACGACGAAGATGACGATGACGATGATGAAGATGATCACCACGACAAGCACCACAAGCATGGTCATCACAAGCACCACCATGGCAAGCACTCTCACCACGATGATGAAGATGATGACGATGATGATGAAGACGATCATCACCACCATGACAAGCACCACAAGCACAGCCATCACAAGCATCACCATGGCAAGCACTCTCACCACGATGAAGATGATGAAGATGATGATGAAGATGACCACCATCACAAGCACCACGACCATCATCACAAGCATCACCATGGCAAGCACTCTCACCACGATGATGATGAAGACGATGATGATGAGGATGACCACCATCACAAGCACCACGACCATCATCACAAGCATCACCATGGCAAGCACTCTCACCACGATGATGATGAAGACGATGATGATGACGATGACCACCATCATGACAAGCACCACAAGCACAGCCATCACAAGCACCACCATGGCAAGCACTCTCACCACGATGATGATGAAGACGATGATGATGAGGATGACCATCACGATCATGACAAGCACCACAAGCACAGTCACCACAAGCATCACCATGGCAAGCACTCTCACCATGATGATGAAGATGATGACGATGACGAAGATGACCATCATCACAAGCACCACGACCATCATCACAAGCATCATGACCACCACGATCATCACAACAAGCACCACAGCCACCACCACAAACACCATGACCACCACAACAAGCACCACAGCCACCACCACCACAAACACCATGACCACCACAACAAGCACCATAGCCACCACGGCAAGCACCACGACAAGCATCATCACAAGCACTAAGCATGCGATAAACTGTGTGCGTTTTGGCTCGATAGTGATAGCATCATTCATATGGTGCAAATTCTTGTTCAAACTAATGACTAGAGGCAGAAAACGGGTATTGAGGTTAAGGGAGCATAAATATCAATATGGCATTAACTCTAAATCTTACCATGACAAAACTGGTATGTATTCACCATTCACACTGAATACGAGGTCACTAAATCGCCTAAGATAAATTGAATATTTTTCCACCGCTGTCCGCCTCTGATGCTCATGAGCTTGAACACGAATGAATCATACGAATAGCACCTATTCATTCATCTTTAGCCAGTTTGCAAAGGCTACTGATTAAGCTGCTGTGTGTAGACGAATAGTTCTTTAATGCAATCGTTTAGTTCATTTGCCACATGCATATATTGTCAATAAACAAAACTTTTATTCACACATTGTGGATTTCAATTTTCGATTAATCTAACATGATCTAACAGAATAATGTTAGGTTGTCCCAAAAATGTACAGGCAAATGCTTGAAATCTCATAGCTCATGTTGAAGGTTCGAAGCGTTTGAACGTGGCATAGATTGTGCCGACCGCAGAAACATAATATCCAGACTTTTGCACCACAGCTTAGATTTTTGGTGCCTCTATTCCACTGTTTCCGAAGGGTAAAGCACACTTGAAAATCTCGATTTTGCATAAGTAATTTGAGGAGAACTTATATGGATAGTCAAGCTAATCAAAAAACATACCCCACTGATAGAAAACTCGCGCAACCTCAAGCAATAAATCTAAACATATTTAAATAAGGCGAAAAAGTGTAGACTGAGATCCACTACATTAGCATGAATTCTTGGGACGACCTAATACAACAATGGAAGGACGTAACGTAAAGATTTCATCGTAAACCTCGAACAACAGAAACAAGCAATGATCATTTGACAGTCTTGTTTGGGTCATCCACATTGAGCTCAATTCCCCTGAAGCGACGGTAGTAATCGGCCTTGAGACGGGCGATCTCGGCGGCGTCCTCCTCATCAGGATAGCCGGCGGATTTGTCGATGTAATCGCTCTTGGGGAGGCCATAAAGCTCCTCGATGGTCATCACCTCTGACCAATGGGCGTGCTTCTTTCGGCCGCTCCACGCCAATCCCTCATGAGGGTCAACTTTGGCTCGAGCGATTGTCTCGCGCACGTACTTCTCTGCGTCGTATGTATCCAATTCGCGAAGCAAATCAGTCATTCGATATCGGAACGCCTTTTCCGCCTGAAATTAACCTCATTCTCATCTTTTCTTAGAATCTGTGACAATTTCTTTGATTACTATTTGAGATTCAGTTATAAATATAGTAGATGGAACAGAAAGGTTAAGAAAAGGGGTACAGTCAAAATTTCCCGAACAGTTAAAAGAAATCTTAGATTATATACAGAAAACTGCTTCAAAAGAGGGTAGCGCTTCTTTCTATCAATTCACGCACGTAAAACCCAAGAAACGACTATAATTCTTGGTGAAAACTTTTTTTTTGCACCGAAAAGCGTGATCAACTTCGCCAAGCACGGTGCCTGGCGAGATTCTTTATTACTGAACGAAAATTGTTGACTTTTCTCACTGCTAGCTGTAAAGAATGCAACTTTAATTGTTTTTAGCTGTGCACGACAAACTTAATGCAAATCGTAACAGTTTATATAGCAATCAGCTAGTCTCGCTATATGCAAAGATATCAATTATTAGAGCTAAGTATGACATGAATTTCTCTTTAATGGCTCAGTTGCTGACAACGAGTGCTGATTGACCATTAGCTGAAGTATCGCAATGTCACCGCCATGTCCAATGCTTAGGCTTAGGAATTTTGCTTAGTTTAGCAGAAGCATAAGCATAAAAAATGTTGTACTCGTGATACCTACGCCTGACCAACTCAGCCCTACATAGGGCAAACACATTTCAAATTAGTACTATAAAAACTGCCCTAATCTAATAAAACACCAAGACGAAAAACTCTACATAAGGAAACAACGAGGAGACATACCTTAGCTTTCTTTTCGCGATGGAAGGTAGCGTATTTGTAGAAATCGCGCATATATCGCTTCCTTCGCTTGTGCTTCTTCATCTTCCTGCGCCGAACTCTCAACATCCTTCGCATTGTCAGCTTCTCAATCGTCGGAAATGCCGACGGCGCTTCTATTGGTACAACTGGCATTATTGCTGGATGGAACTGTCCGAACAGTTCGTTCAACTGCAATGAAATTGTCTCGTAACCTTTGTGTCGCCGTAATTTTTCAGTCAGTAACAAGAAAATGAAGTGATAATCTCCTTACGATTAAGATTTAAAGTGTGCACGCCACAGAGAAGATATTCAATTTATTTAGCGATATTAAGCATGCTATGGTGTTGCCTGCGACTCTCAAATACTGATTGAAGTATTTTGACCATATAAGTACGATCGACTTAATGTGTAATCAAAAGCCTTTGTCAAAAACAAAAAGCCGCAGGGAACATCAAAACACGCTTAGTATCAAAAACTAAATTGAGCACGTTCGCACTATTAACCTATCGCTACAGGACCAAACCTTCATTTTCTTGTCACTGACTAAGAAATGATGATACTGAATCGGCAGTTGCGAAGCAAATTATAAAGTTCCTTAGCGTTTTTATCCCGCTCCTACGCGGGGTCCGCTTTTGGATCTTTCTAAGAAGGCCCTAAGTTACGACATGTGCTCCTCGGTTGACTGTCTCAGGCCTGACAGCCAGGGGATTCCGTTGCTGGGTAGTGAACCTAGGCTTTTGCAGTCAGAGTCAGAACTCTTATCCAATAGGCCACAACGAAACCCTGTGAAGCTGATTATACCAACCTGAATGTCCCAATGAAAGTGTTCGCTCGTTTGAGGCAATGCGCTGTCCCAAGCGCCCATCACCAAATGATGACGTTTCTCCAGCCGCCGTCGCCACCACCAATTATTGCTGTTCACATGACTAGGACAGTCAATTTGACCTCGCCCCCTCTCCGGTCCATAATCCATATCATAACTGATTGCGAGACTGTGCATTTTCTCTTCAGATTTCTTGCTAATGCTTTCGTACTTTGTGAATTCGGCCACTCTGTTCGCTGCCACAACTGAAATTATGCACGGTGTAGTAGAATATGCTAATCTAAACGTTCTTTTGAGCAATTTTCAGGTTAAAAATTAGTAGCAAAGGTAGTCTTCGCTGTTAAATTGATAATTTAATCAGACAAAAATCCGCGAAAAACTTGTGAGTGTTATAAATGGCCGGTTTTTGATTGTTTATCTTAATAAAAGAGCGCTCCTGAATCAGACCGTCATTTTGGCTATATAACGCGCGTCTATATCGGAATGCTTACTTTCAACTACTCGCCAATCAAAAGTATTAAGCTAACGTGCGAAGTTGCACAGAATTTCCATAACATACGTATTCCAACTGTTCTCAAAATAAAAGGCATCAAAAACATATACGGGTTATATCAGTGGGATGAAGCTAAAAAACGCTTCCCAGCACATCAACCTCAGTCCCTTTAAACACATGAATAAACTGAGCAAAATTATCGTGAATCGTGATGGTTCACAATTTTTGCAACCAATTAACAACGAAACATAATTAATATCAAAGATATTCCACACAATCAATCGCGAAGAACAAAATAGTCACAATTTACGAAAAATAATAACCTGTTGAATTGGCTGAGGTAACTGCGGTGTTACCGTTATCGATGTGACCAAGTATGCCGACGTTGAAAGGTGGCTTGAACGAGTGCTGGCATGTAGACAAGGGTGCGAAAAAACATCGCCCTGCCTGATAGCGCGCAACTTTTGCCAGGTACGGCTCGGTTCTGCTATTCACACTATGCGCCAATATTCCTGCAAAATACGACGCCTTTATCACGCAAATTCTACATGCGGATCAAGTGTGCTTGCGTCTTCTACAAATGATTTGACATATTTAAGATAATAGCTGGTTGTTTGAAACTGAAATAACAAATCACAAATGCCATTGCCCTGTGGATAGCTATTGAAGTTTTCATAATATATTTAGTCATTTAAATATTAGCTACTTTTCCATTTTTCTGAAACAACAAAAAAGAACTCAAAAGCCACGCTTAATCAAAACAGGGTCCTTGATTTCAACTTTTTGCAAACGATCTTTTTCCTGTTTTTTTGCATTGATAGTTATTAATGCAGCGATAAAATAAATATTCAACGAAATAAAACTTGAAAAAAACATATTTTCGGGGAGCACAACTAGAAGGCATAAAATTGCTTCACTTACTTCCATTGAGTGCAAACGCACACTGAGACGCTTTGGTCAGAAGGACCATCCTCGTCCTCGCGCAGTCTCTTCTGCGCCCCCTGAAATCAAATAATTTCAAAGTAAGTGTATTAATGCGATCGAATACATCTGCCGACAACCCTAATCTTATTCACAAATATCGTAAAACGACTTAAATTCTATTAAAAATCTTTTCAAGTGTTGGTAACCGATGAAAGTAATTGCGTCGTGAGAACCTTGTCTTGTTACTGTAAGAATCTCTCCATTCGTTTCAGAACCTACTGAACCCGATCTGACCATACGGAAACATCTCACCTTGCGATTTGTGATGGTCACAAATATCGCTTTGCATAGAATAACAAAAGTGTCCCTTTGGAGAATTACCACCAAGTTTTACTTATTTAGCTGAACTGTTTGCTAGATAGGGAACGAAATATCATCAACTAACAATGATTTAATTTGCTCAGTCTTAATATCTGTGGTATGTGGTACTGAACAGCTCTATTGCTGCTTCTTATTATATTGCTCGAGTGTGGCTTTAGTCTCCTTGACCTTCAACAGATTTAATGAGTTCTTTGACAGGAACGTTTCACGCGAGAGCTGCGTCCTTCAGGTGCTTGTTATGTAACTTCTTTTGCGTCTACGCACACTGATGCTATATACATTTGAAAGCATTACGAGCTGCTGATAAAATTTCTATCTTCTGATGCGGGCTAGAGACAACATGCTGTGCGGTGGTCCATCACTGCCTTTCCCTCGCAAGCTGAATCAAAGCGGCGGTTGTCTCAAAAGAAAAGGCGCTAGTCATCATATGTGTAAATTTTGTTATTATCAATATTTTATTACGGAAAACAATGGATTCAGGTGATATTGAAAAGCTCAAAAAACATCATTTTGTGCTGGTTAAGGACATGGATCCAGACGATGTAGTGGATTTTCTATTCTCAGCTGGCATTCTGAATGATCATCATGTGAAAGAAATTTATGTAAGCATGAGATTAGAGATTTGTTGCGCACTCATTAAATAAATATCTTTTATGCAGCGCGGTTTGAGAAATCAGACGACAGAATTGGGGTTCTCAGTGCTTCCATCTAGCTGCTGACACCCTTTCATTAAATTAATTCTGAGATACTCCTCTCTGCAATTTAGTACATTTTATCTCACAAATAATAAGCATTTAATCACGTAACGAATATTTCTATAAACCAGGAACATCAAGACAGCAAAAAGAAGAATCGTCAGCTGCTTGATACTTTGAAAAACAGAGGTCAAGAGGCTTTTTGTAAGTTTCTTGAGGCACTACTTAAAACAAACCAGCATGAGTTGGCCAAACTATTTGATGGACCGGATCAACCAGACACGACTTGGGAAAAAACTGAAAGATCAGGAATGTATGCGCAATCGAGCAAAGAAGATTGGCTAAAAAATTTAAAAACGTAAGTTCAGAGCGCATGGAATAATCAAAATATGAGAAGTGGAAAAACAGAACGCTGCCGAATCTGGTAAGACGTCCTGACTCTCTAGTGATTGTCATGCATGGTATCTTTTAATCAGTATGGCTTGCGCCAACCCCTGAATTAGCTAATGATTATTAACCTTTGTCTTTGGTACCAAAACTTTGAGGCATTTGCAAATTTCAGATAATTTTAGCATTGAAAACAAATATTTAACTCAAAGAATCTGGGCATAAACAAGTAAAATTAATTTCCAGGTTTTTATATTTCAGACGTATTTACAAAAAACTGCTATTCATACTTGATACAATTGGCTTCAGTTACAATGCCTTAATTACAGCACTCTATTAATTACATATTTCAGATTTATTTCTGTTGCTAAGTTTTTATTATTTCCTTTGAATGATAATGAAAGTTATTAATAATGTCAGCTTGCTCATTTCTACTATTGTGAACATTCCAGTTTTTCAATAATACCAAATTTCAGCGCTCAACAATCACTTAAAAAAATGTACTTAACAAGATTTCAAAAAGTTCACCCCTTCTCCTTGCCTTTTACATTTGATATTGAGAACACCTGGGTGTCTTTAGCGTTCAAGGAAGGCAATAACATGGTTAATGCAGCAGGTGATTTTGCACATCCACCCCCGAATCCTTTTCTTCATTATTCAAATCCTTGGACACAAATGAACGATATGACACATTCAGAAGCAACAGAAGATCATGCAAAAGTACTTAAGAAAGCATTTGAGAAGGCAAAAATGCTGATTATTGAAGGGGGTCCAGCCATCGGAAAGACGTCTCTCATGCGACGGCTTGCTTATGAATGGGCAACAGAGAAAAAAGAGCTGACCTGCTTTGATCTTATTATATATGCTGAATTTCGCGAAGTGCGTGGGCAAACATTTGAGAGCATTGCTGATCTAATCATCCAGTTTATCAAGAAGTACAACAAATTTCTAGATAATGAAAACCTTGAATATCTTAAAATTTTATTAAATAACAAGAGAAACTGCGAAGAGCAAAGAATTTTGCTATTACTAGATGGTTATGACGAATCATCTTTAGATAAACAGTGCGAAGAATTGAGTACATACATATCATCCAGTGCAATTCAGAGTCCGCTTATGTTTCATGTTGTACTGACAACAAGACCAGGTTACTTATCAAAGTATCGTGGAAATAAGGGAAGATTTTTATTTGCTGAAATTCTTGGATTTACAACAAAACAACAAAAAGAAAAATACATATTCAACCACTACCTTTCACAGGAGATCGATAATAAAGAAAATATTGCAGCAGTTCACCATTTACTGAACAATAATCAAAATTTGAACAAACTTGCAGAGACACCACTGTTTTTGACATTCATTTGCCTGGTACATGAAAGAATTGTTGATGGCACGTTAGTGGAATTGTACTGCAATATCATTTGGTGGATTATTGATAGACATCAAAAGAATAATCCCGATCAGAACATACCAGTTCTTTTTGGGTACCAAAATAGCTGCAATGACAAGTTTGAAACCATTCAAGAGCATTATCTACGCTTTCCGCAGCTATATTGCCTCGGCAAAATGGCATTACACAATTTACAGGAGAACGTATTTAAACCTTCGGATTGCGCACAATTTAATCTGCAACCTATTATAGAACAGGTCGGGTTGTTAAGAAAAGAAAGAAACTATGACAGTTCATTCAAACTCATAACGTCGTTTTTCTTTCCGCATAGAACCATACAAGAATTTCTTGCTGCTTTCTACTGCTTATGTTCAAATGATCCAACAAGCAAATGGTTGTTAGCTGATTTACAGTTGGATACAGCATTTAGAACAAATGAATACGTGAGATTTCTTCTACGAATCATTTTATCTGACAAAATGCCGATACAATCAGAGAAACGCAAATATTATTTTGAGAGAATCGCTGATATTATACTGGATATTACATTTGATGCGTTCATAACAACAGATGGCTTTAACAGTAAACTGCTAAACTGGTTCCTCTCAGGATGCACAAACCTTCAAAACATTACAATGAGAGGGAAACTGAACAGTGAAAGGGAATTAAAAATGCGGAATGATCAATATTTAAATAGCGAGACGTCTGTCACATCCAAAAGTTCTAGTCCTATCCAGTTTTCACTCAGTGGATTGATGAATATGCAGTCAATCTCATTTGAAGAATGCACATTTAAAGCCGGTTCTCAGTTGTCATTCAAAAACTGCTCATCCTTGAATAGTTTCCAATTCAATGAATGTTTAATTGAAAGTGGCACCAATCTTGGTATTGAAACACTGCCAGTGATCGACAACATGCAGTTTCGGGGATGCGAAATTGATATGGCATCATGGCAGTCGATTACTGATGCAATAAGGAGCATTCCTATCAAATGCTTGAAGCTAACATTTGGGATAGCCACATATTCAACTGCGAATTCGAGCACAATCAGTATGATTGATTTCAATAAGGAATTCCTAATTCACTTGCAAAAATGCAGCAATGTCGAAAAAATGGAAATTAAAATAGGGTATTACAAAATTAATCAAGATGAACAGTTATCATTTAGTGATCTGATAAAGCTTGACTTCGTGGCATTTCGAAAGTGCACATTTGAAGCCAATTCTCAGATATCGTTTACAAAATGTGCATCTTTGCAAACTCTGAAATTCGATGAATGTGAAATAAGAACCAGCACTAAACTTGACATTGCATCAATGCGAGCAATTCACACTGTGGAATTTTATCAATGCAAAATTGATTTGACAATCTGGCAGTCACTTACAGATGAAATAAGAAACAGTTCTATAAAACTTTTCCAAGTGACATTTGGGAATTATTTATCCTTTAATAAGCTCTCATTCGGAGAAGATTTCAGTAACGATTTCTTGACTCACTTGCAAAAATGCAATAATGTTGAAAAAATGGAAATTACATTAGCGGGTTACAAAATTCGTCAAAATGACCTATTATCATTTCGTGACTTGATGAAGCTTAACTTACTGAAATATGACAGATGCATATTTGAAGTAAATTCCACGCTGACATTTACAAATTGTCCATTACTGAAAAATTTTAAATTCATTGAATGTGAAATTGAAGGCAGCACTAATCTAGGTTTCGCAACGTTGCCAGCAATTGACACTATGCTGTTTTATGGATGCAAAATTGATTTGACAGCATGGCAGTCACTTACAAATGAAATTAGGAACAGCTCTGTCAAGTTTTTGGAGCTTAATTGTGGACAAAATCCTTTAGTAACGATAACAGAATTCAATGAGGAATTCTTAATCGACTTGCGAAAATGCAATAAAATTGAGATAATGAAAATTACAATATTTTACAATAATCGTCATAACGACTCGTTATCATTTAGTGATTGGATGAGCCTTCAATCATTGACATTCTGGCTGTGCACATTTGAAGCTCATTCTCAGTTGTCTTTTACAAATTGTCCATCCATGAACAATCTGAAATTCAATTGTTGTATGATTGAAAGTAGCACAAACCTTGTTATTGCAACATTACTGGCAATCAACATTGTGCAATTTGATAAATGCAGATTTGATTCTAATTCCCATCTGTCTATCATGAATTGTCCATCCCTGAAAAAACTGCAGTTCATTGACTGTGTTATAGAAAATGGCATAAACCTGGATATTGCAACATTGCCAGCAATCGCCACTGTAGGATTCTTTAACTGCAGATTTGATATGGCAGCATGGCAGTCAATTATACATGCAATAAGTAACAGTCCTGTCAAATGTTTGCAGCTGTCTGCTAATTTATTTGTGGAAGAAACCTATCCTGAATTTCTGCATCACTTACAGAAATGTAAACAAATAGAACATATAGATGTTATGGATGGATATGGTGATGTTAATAGTTTGAATCATTTGGAGGAAGAAGTGACTGCGAGCTTGGCACAAACAGCACAAAAATTACTGGGACTCACGAGCATTACAATTTGGGATGCATATGGCAGACGACTGAAAGAAAGGAACAAAGAACAAATTGAGAGTGCTGGTCAAGAAAGGAATTCCAGTTTTTTGATCACATATGCGGAATAGTGAACAAGACTAATGCAAAGATAAATCCTTCGTTACTCAGCGCTTATTTGTTAAATATCATGTTGGACTGACACCTCTACTGGTGACAGTGATATGCGGGAAGCTATCAAGAATGTTCAGAAAGTTGTCTCAGCAGAGTCTCCATCACCGGTTATGGGTTTTTATTCATCTTGCGTCGTCACTTCACCTTTTATTATAATAAGATGAAAATTCAAGGTGTACATAACGGGCCAGTAATTACTCTACGGCAGAAATTTCAAATGGCTGATAGAAAAAAATCATGATTTCACAACACTATTTCGTGTTACTCAATTATGTAATATTTCGGGGCAAAGAATGCCTCGCAGTCAAAAACTCATACAAATGGATTGCGAATGCAGAAAAATAATGAACAAATAGAAGAATTTCAACAATCTGAGAAAAGTCATTGAGATTCCTTGAGAGCGAGGTAGCAAATGAAAGTAATGTGTGAAGGAGATATGAGCTGGCAAAAAAACTCGAATTTTAAATCAAATTGTGCACAACCTGAATACTTTTTTAATGCCGGTGGATAGCGCTGCGTTAGGGTATCAATTCTAGGGATACACGAAGTTAAGGTATTGCGTAGATAATTCTGCTGAATAGTTGGATCGCAAAGACAAGGCTACAATATGCAAAATCACGCGTAATCTGCCATTAATTTCATATCACTAGTTTGTTAATTGAATACTATGGTGTCTATAGTTTTGCATTATTCGGTAATTCTCAGTAGAAGAATGAATGTTATCATAGATTAATTTTGATGCACCATTGTCATATTAAATTTTCGTTTGGAGGGATATTCTCTCGAAAATTAGTATATTAGAATTTGATGTTTAAAATAATAACGTCTAAATCCTTCTCTGATCACAATTATCTTTCGACACTTTATCGACGATCTACAATTCCGGTACCGGGCGACTAAGTGTCCGGTCTAATATATCAGATCGGAAAACAAAGAAGAAATGATACCATCGTTCAAAGAACTTGAAGACAGGTTAATTGTTGTTCTGTTTCCAACTTTACACTAGGTTTATGAGATACGGGAGCATTTCATGTCCGAGTACCCTTGAGTATACGTCGTATATATTCTTATTTTTGTGTAATTGAAACAATAAACAAGCAAATTTGCTAATTAATTTTGTAATTCGATGCCTTAATATAAGAAAAGATGTCAACGTTGAGCAATTGTTTTTCACGTGTCACGGTGAACAAAAAATAAAACGGCCTTCGAGTACACGGCAAATTTACATACATTGATCCCCCCGCATGTTCCATCGAGCGACTGTGTATCGACTTGGTACAATAGCAGAAAACGGAGAAAACTTAATTCTTAATTTGCATGGCCATAACTAACACAATATCAACAAACGACGACTCGATATCGAAAAGTGTATATTCGGGTGCTCAAACGAAATAAACTCGTTTTTATGTTAGATTCTTGTTCCTAAAGAGAAACCAACATAGGTTTACAAACAGTTCTGATTGAAGAAAGCGCGAAGCGATACATTCACGTTTTGACATCTCATAGGGGGCACCGACGAGGTCACTCGGCCGCCAATAGGCTACCGAGCAAAAACCGGACGCGATCTTATAGATGGCCCTGCCCTCTGGCCTCTTTACGGCCATGGTGGAATGTAGAAACGTTAGTCGACCGGCGGACGACGTCGGCAGGAGGATGTCATTAGAGCGCAACTGAGCAAACTCGTTTACTGTCTTACCCACGACCCATCGTTGCGTTGCTCGCCCCCGGAAGGACCTTCCTAATTCGTCTACAAGTGTTGTCGGTCGGTTGTTTTTTCAATGACTAAATCAAGCTGACCTTTGTGCTCGCGGCATTGTGATCCTGTTTCATAAAACCGTTGCGTGCTGAAAACTGAGAAACTGCGTGTCAGTTCCGTGGGAGTATCAGTGTTGCATTTGGTAATGCGGTGGCGAATAGGCATAATTTAGGCTCTGTTTCGCATTTCTTAAATGCTCAACAGCTATTTGAAGAGGTTGACATCGGAAAAGTGGAGAGAACGCTAGCTCCCACATGTACCTTCCGCTCTCCAAGTTAGAGGAATGATAGAGATATTTTCGTTTGCCGATGCGAAGTAAATGATTCTCTGAATTCATGAGAGTTGGAAACCACCAACCTCCTTAAGTATTGGATAAGATAGGGCCTGAGTTTGGGTAAAGCACCACTACTCCTAGACAGTGAATGTTAGGGTATAGGGCCACGGCGTCGCTTGTCATCGAACTAAAACTCTAAAGTCGTTTGATGATGTCCGTTTCTGATAGCGATCAAGCGACAGTCTTGCTTGACAAGTTCATTCTCGATCGAGAAATTATCGGCAGCATTGAACGAGCGACTTTATAGGATCATTGAAGGGCTATGATAAAAGTTTCGCTGCACGCGCGCTTTCGTTCTTCATCACTTCGTTATTGCCTCAAAACTTTGTTTTCAGGCAGCTTCGCGCCCATGTTCGACTTTAACGAATTTCGAGTTTTCACCAATTCTACCGATTCGCTGCGCGTACGATACGATTATGCGTTTAAGCTACCATTTGAACGGGGTTTCGATCCCGATGAGAAGACGGTCCTGCTGCAAAACTATTGGTACCACACAATCACCATCTCGATCATTTATTTTGCATTCATCAAGCTGATTCAGCTGTTCATGACCAATCGAACGGCGTTCGATCTGCGTAAACCATTGTTCTACTGGAACGGAGCTTTGGCGGTATTCAGGTATGACCTTATTTGATTGACTGAGTGAAATATTTGAGCTCTGAATAAATATGAGGGAAAGAAAGCGAAAAATTGAACATTTAGAATGGGCGAATAGGGGTAGCAAGCGTTATGTGCAGTATTCATTCTGCTGGGATGTCAGCGTCGCGCCATACGCGCGACTAATAGGATGTAAACTTGACTCTTTGCCCTGACGCATTGGCAGTAGTCGCCTTCCACACCGTCGGTAGTATCGCATGTGTCGCATAGGTATGCACACTCCGTCCGCACTCGTGGTACATTATTTTACACGATTGGCCTGCACGCTGTATCCACGCCGACTTGTTTCTTAAAATGTGCCCCTGAAGGCCGTCGTTCATCATATGAATATACACTGACTTGCATCGTAATTCGTAGCGTTCACAATCAATTTCGTCAATCAAATCTTTGAAGGTCAATATCAAATATCTTCAATAAATATAGTAACAAGTTTAAGAATAGTCCGTTGACGTGCCATTTGATTGAGTCAGTTCCACAGTGATAAAAATTGCTAAATTCCCTCACTCCCCGATCATTGTAGTGAAATTACGGATAGCGCCATGCATATTATTAAAATGAAAAATACGCACAGCCCGCTTCCGAATTGATAAATTACTTTTGACTTCAGCCTCGCGCTTCAGGAGTATTTTCAATTCAAATAATTTCTGCGTACCTATTAAGAAATTTATAAGGAATTCTTGATAATCGCATGCGCCGAAGCCCCTCGCATAGTTATCCACAACATAACCTAATTGCAAGCGCGGTGATCGGTCAGAAAACCAGAAATAACAAAAAAACTCGAAAATGACCTATAACCGCGCTTGCCATAGTTTTATGAAATGGAGCCCAGGGGCAACTAAAGTATCCCATTAACAGCAACTGAGCTACCATTAAACGTTGTGCCTCTTTTTTCAGCTGGTGCGGTCTGGTGCGCATGTCAGAGGAATTCTTCTATACATTGTCGGAATATGGTTTTGAAAAGTCGCTGTGCTATGCAACCAATGCTCACGGCGTTGCTGGCGTTTGGTCCTGGTATTTCACAGTGTCGAAG